>OLKM01001653.1:28207-76705 GCA_900291075.1 Melanogrammus aeglefinus
TACCACCTTGCATTCTGGCTCTCAGTGCACACATCTGCCACCGATAAACCACCCACAACACCACACACACACACACATATAAACCCACACACACACACACACACACACACACACACACACACACACACACACACACACACACACACACACACACACACACCCACACACACTGATACATCTGTCTCGCTCCATCCCTCCGGAGGTTTTCTTTCCAGATCACTCCCACTATCAATCTGGCCGCAAGCGTATAATGCCTGTTTACGTCTCTCTGCATTTTTCTGTGTACCTGTCTCTCCCCGCACACCCACCACTCATCCTCTCATCCACCTCTCTCTGTACCTCTCTCTCCTTCTCTCTCTCCTTCTCTCTCTCTCTCCCTATCTCCCTCTCCCCGCTATCTCCTTCTCTCTCCACACTGCATATGTCTTTGCTTTGGCCCAGCTGTCAGCTGCCTGCTTCTTCATGTACACTCACACACTGCACACATCTGCACATCTGTGTGTACGTGTGTGTGTGTGTGTGTGTGTGTGTGTGTGTGTGTGTGTGTGTGTGTGTGTGTTTTGCCATTGACAGTGTGGAGGAGTCGTCCGACTAACCCCAAACATAAAGGCAGATGGGAGGCAGAGAGCGATAGGAACAAGGTAGAGTGGAGGGAGGGAAGGTGATAGAGAGAGATAGAGAGAGAGAGAGAGAGAGAGAGAGAGAGAGAGAGAGAGAGAGAGAGAGAGAGAGAGAGAGAGAGAGAGAGAGAGAGAGAGGGAGAGAGAGAGAGAGAGAGAGAGAGAGAGAGAGAGAGAGAGAGAGAGAGAGTTAAAGAGGTAGAGAGATGGTTGAATTATATTGCCGTGAGGGCCTTTAAGATAAAATAAGAGAGATAGGGAGAAAGAGAGTGAAGTGTATATAAACAGAGACATTATTCATAGAAAATGCATTGGGTTGGCTATTATTTATGAGACACTTTATGTATTCAAGAGGGTTCAAGGACTGTCCAAACAGATGTGAGACGCTGTGCCGACTCCCCGGCTCAACACGTAAATAACATTCGATACATTCAAGGTCAAGGCCGGGGGGGGGGGGGGGGGGGGGGATCGCGTTTAGAAATAAACTTGCAGGGATTCCTGATACCATCTCAACCGGAGCCACCGCTCCTGACCATAAAGCCTTTTCAAACGGCCAGACTCTGAAGAATGACCGCCAGGGCAGCTGCCAACGCTTTCGCACGTCTCGTTGGGATGACCCATCCACGCGGGACCCTCTCACCTCTGTTTTAGGGGGCCACAGAAGGGGAAGAACCCTGCACCTGCGACCCAGTAGTCCAGCTGTCTATATAGCCAGACCGGGCCAGACGAGCCCGGTCTGCTCAGATGTCCGACCCAAACATGTTCTAGTCGTCTCGGCATGTTGGCCCGGCCAGCCCCGGCGAGTGCGCGGTTCAGTTGGCGGCCAGATTCTGGTGTGGCGAGAGTCACGGCGGGGTCAGGCAGTGGGTCTGGGAGGAATGAGCACTGCTTCTCTTTTAAGGGAATGGCGTGACTGTTTACACTGCTACGGGTGTTGTCCATCTGTCTGTCTGTCTTCAGCGTGAAACATCTTGCTCACTGCGATGCCAAATGACTGGTGGGCAAGCACCACCGCCTGTCTAGCTTCAAGGTAACCTCCAAGGTGCTGATAGGAGGGAAACAAAGAGAGATGGATGGAGAGGCCTGAAAAAGTGAAGGTGGAATTATTCTAACATTAACATTCTCTCCCTTTGGCTTTGACTCTCCCCAGATGTATCCAGATGTTGCTGGTGATGTGCAATCCATTACAGGTAAGTGTCTCCCGTACGCTGTGAGGCAGCAGGGTACACCCTGAGAGTGGTACACAGTGGGACGTAGAGGCAGCACACCACACTGTGTTGGGTGGCCCTCATGCCCGTTCGTTCACCCATGAGTCAGGGGGGTTTCCAGGTCTCCACATGCGCTGCCCGGCCTATTGACTGACTTTGAGTCATTTAGCAGACGCTGTTGAAACAATCAAAGCAAACACCGCTAAGAACTAAATTGGGTTCCAACAAAGAACATTACAGCCCTAGTTTAAAACTAACTTAGTTGTCCTAAGTTTCAAATAATGATCGGATTCCATTTGATCAATCGTCGTGATGTATGACTCATGAGTAGAAATCCTGTATTCTGACATCGGTGTGTGTCTGTGTCTGTGTGTATGTTTATGGATGTGTGTGCGTGTGTATGTGTGTGTGTGTCTATGCCTGTGTGTCTGTGTGTATGTGTCTGTGTGTATGTTTATGGATGTGTGTGCGTGTGTATGTGTGTGTGTGTGTCTATGCCTGTGTGTCTGTCTGTGTGCGTGTCTGTGTGTATGTGCGTGCGTGCGTCCCCCCCCCCCCCCCACACGCAGCAGGTGCTGGCCGTGGATGGGGTGAACTTCAGCGTGCACGTGGAGAACCAGACGCAGGTGCGGGACACTATGAGCCGGCGGCACCACCGCGTGTACCAGCTGTACAGCCGCACCAGCGGCAAGCACGTGCAGGTGCTCGGCCGCCGCATCAGCGCCCGCGGGGAGGACGGAGACAAATATGGTAAGACAGATAGATACACGGGCGGGGCTGAGGGGCGTGGCCAGGGCCCAGGGCCGAGAGGCGTGGCCAGGGCCCAGGGCCGAGGGGCGTGGCCAGGGCCCGGGGCCGAGGGGCGTGGCCAGGGCCCGGGGCCGAGGGCACAGGGGAAAAATAACCTCATGGAACATATACGAGACGGCCACCAGTCCGCGCAGCTGTGTTAGTTTGGACGCAGCGGGCGGGGGGGGGGGGGAATGATGCGCCTTCATGCGTTTTCAATCGCTCAGACCCGTACGACAATGGACCAACCTACCGCACGCATGTGGTACACACCATGTGTCCCACACACGCACGCACGCACAATCGTTGCGGTAACCCATACAATCTGACGTTATAGAGTGCGATTGCATGAAAAGAATAACAGAATCCTAGCAGGTGCAGATGACGCACACGAGAACACACACACACACACACACACACACACACACACACACACACACACACACACACACACACACACACACACACACACACACACACACACACACACACACACACACACACAGAGACACACATGCACACATCTCTCCAGGCATTGACAGAGGGGCAGTGGAGCCTGTCTTGGAAGTACAAAGACCTCATCGACTGGCTGCTGATTCACTCAATGATTCGCAAGAGGAGAGGGGAGGGCGAGCAAGAGGGCAGTGATGGAAAGCGAGAGCGAGAGACTTAAAGTGAAACCAAGAGAGACAGAAAGAGAAAGAGAGAGAGAGAGAGAGAGAGAGAGAGAGAGAGAGAGAGAGAGAGAGAGAGAGAGAGAGAGAGAGAGAGAGAGAGAGAGAGAGAGAGAGAGAGAGAGAGAGAGAGAGAGAGAGAGAGAGAGAGAGAGAGAGAGAGAGAGAGAGAGAGAGAGAGAGAGAGAGAGAGAGAGAGCGAGAGCGAGGAGAGAGAGAGAGAGAGAGAGAGAGAGAGAGAGAGAGAGAGAGAAATCGGCTCTAAAAGAAAGGAACAAACAATGAGTTAATAAAAGAGAGAGGCCTGGGAGGTTGTGCATCGGGACAAGTGTTTGCAACTCATCTCCTCCATCGATCTCTCCATTGATTCCACATGCTGTCTGTTGTCTCCCCCAGGACTGAAAGAACCGCAAACCTCCTCCTCCTCCCCCTCGTCCCCGTCCCCCCCTCCAAAACACACACATATGCAGAGTAACACAACCACCACCACCACCACCACCACCACCACCACCACCACCACCACCACCACCACCACATTACCCCTCTCCCCTTCTCCGTCTGTAACGATTGCTTAACCATTCCCGAAGCAACGGAGGAATCAGTTGGCAGAAGAAAAGCTGAGCAGAACACTTAGCGCAGGACACCACAATCAGGGCCAACTGCCAATTGGAGGGGGCGTGGGGAGGGGGCGTTCTGAGACATAGTCACATATGTGAGGTAGAAGGGGAGGAAGGATGTTTAGGGAGGGAGGGAGGGAAAGGAGGGAGGGAGATAGGGAGCGTATTGATTTATCCTGACCCCTTTGTTGACTAAGGTCACGTAGGAACCAGGATTTATTTTTAAAAAGAGCAACTGCTGCTGCCTAAAGACCTGCGGTGAGTAAAGGATGAACACGCCTGGAGACACGCAAACAGGCACACAGCACTCACACACACACACACATTGAGTCAATCCGTGCACGTGTGCTTACAAACACACATGTGCACAGATAGCATGGCGCTAAGTGTCTTCCAGGTGCCCTTTTAGATTTTTATCTAGCCTCTCTTGGCTTAAGACCACCATGCGTCCACTAACCTTGGTTCTTATCTGCTCTGTGAGGCCCATTCTGTGGTCAACACTGTGTGTGTGTGCGCGTGTGCACGTGTGTGTCCAGGCTTATCTCTTGACCATCTGTCCGAAGCAAGACATTTACATCTGTGTGTGATTTATCAACACGGTTAATAGAGATTTCTTGAAGCTGTGCTATGGTGTGCATAGCTGTCAGTTCAGAAGATTGAACTCAGATTTTATGCTGTTTGATGGCCCGCCTGGCGCGTCCGTCCGCTTGTTTTATCCTCCTTTTATGCGATCAATGTAACATATGGGCGTGAGCCCGCCGGCAGACCGTGCACGGTCCATTGCTATTGCCAGGGTTCGATTACGCAAACGCTCAGGATTTATGATACTATATAAGAGCGCACGTTAAAAAAACGGTTAAAAGCTATCATTCCCGCGTGCCTTGAAGAGAAGTCTAAAGGAAAAGTTGCGCAAGCTCCCAGGCTGGGATCCCACTTTCGTGCGCTGCGGCAGCGGGTGCAGTCTGGGGATCATCTTATCACACCCAGCAGTCTCTAACGTCTGTCTGCACCTCTGTCTGTCCCTTCACAAGCCCAGCTCGTAGTGGAAGCAGACACCTTTGGCAGCCAGGTGAGAATCCGAGGCAAGGAGACCAACTTCTACCTGTGCATGAACCGCCGGGGCAAGCTGGTGGGAAAGGTGAGGCCTCTTCTGTTTTTACACTTGAATCAAAACCAGAAATGATTTTCATTAAAACCACTAATGAACAGTTTGGCCTCATGGGATTCTGACCTGTACGTTTCCTTTTTTGTTTGCCTTTCCGTGTACGCCTGTGTGTTTTTCTTTGTGTGTGTGTGTGTGTGTGTGTGTCTGTGTGCATGTCTGTGTGCATGTCTCTGTGTGTGCGTGTGTATGTCTCTCTGTTTGCGTGTGTGTGCGTCTCTGCATGTGCGTCTATCCGCTCTCTCAGCAGGCCAGCAACCGCAGCGCCGACTGCGTGTTCGTGGAGAAGGTGCTGGAGAACCACTACACGGCGCTGATGTCGGCGCGCTACAGCGACTGGTACGTGGGCTTCACCAAGCGTGGCCGGCCCCGCCGTGGGCCCAACACGCTGCCCAACCAGCAGGACGTCCACTTCATGAAGCGCTTCCCGCCCGGCGAGCAGCCTGACCTGACCACGCCCTTCCGTTTCACCACCATCAGCAAGCGGAGCAAGAGGGTGCGGGCCGCCGCTGCCGCCGCCGCCGCCGCCACGGGGGGCCCACGCTAGCTAGCGTTTGCTAGCGCTAACACACGCTAACGCCTCCCGTTTGTAAACCCAGAGCCCCTGACCTGAAGCCTGATTGGTTGCACCCTGCTGAACATCTCCCTTCCTTTGGGATCGCTCATGTTTGCCACTCTCTCCTCCCCCCCCCCCCCCCCCCACCCCACCCCCAATCTCACCTCCCACATCTTGCAGGATCGTGTCACATGACTTAAGGGACGTACGTTTTTCTTTGTCGGCCCTGTATATGGTAATAACTCTTCAAGATGCCGATTTCTGTGAGAAGGACCTCGATCGCTACTATGGGGGGGCCGGTTCCATCTCTAGTATAACGAACAGGGGCCTGGCTTGACTCACTCGAGGGCTCCGTCAGACTCCTAGGCTGGGGACTCTATCGGCCCCTTTGTGGGCGAACACAGAGACGCATGGCTCACGTCCCGGACCAGAGACCTGAACACTAGTCCAGGGTGGATCAGCCAGGCTGGAGCGTGGGGAGAATGGGGTTAAAAAGTAGGGAGTGGGTGCCTCGTCTCTGAACAAAGGGAACTCTGAATGTTGAAAGGAAAACAAAGCGAAGAGACAGGAAAGGGGTGGAGGGACAGACGGCGGGGTAGAATGTGCGGGACGGATCAAATGGAACACTCCTGGAATGCTGACATGTGACATACTTTCCCTCTGTCTCATTGGCCGACTGGCCCGACTCTGAGAGACTCGTGAGGAGGGCGAAAGGACAGACATTATGACATTATGATGGACGGCCGGTGAATGAGGACCAACACGGCAACGGTCAAGTGTATAGTTTACTGAATAAATGATGGTATGTAATAGAGGGTGGATGTTTGTGTGTGTGTGTGTGTGTGTGTGTGTGTGTGTGTGTGTGTGTGTGTGTGTGTGTGTGTGTGTGTGTGTGTGTGTGTGTGTGTGTGTGTGTGTGTGTGTGTGTGTGTGTGTGTGTGTGCGTGTGTGTGTGTGTCTATGTATATGTGTGTTTGCACATGTGTGTCTGTGTTGAAAGGCACCAGAGAAAAATAAACCAATAGTGAAGCTGGATGATGAGGGACCAAAGCACTACACAGATCCTGTTTATAAAAACTACCACCGTTGACAACTCACCAAAGGAACTGAAGCTCTACAGAACTGGAATGTATAAAAACCAAGCTGCACCAAAAGATAAGAACCAAAAAATAACAACCAATCACAGAGGACCAAAAGCTAAAGGCATACCAAAGACGACAGGAGACCTTGCAAAATGACTTTCCTCTTCACACCCTGGCGCCCCCCTCGGGCAATACGCCTCTGACGTCTCAGCCCAGGGGGGGGGGGAGGAACGGAGGGGTTGGGGCTGGTGGGGGGTGCCTTCTTTTTTTAAGCATCGCTATGGCAACGCCCCTGAGGACGGTGTTCCCGTGTGACACTGTGGAGACAGAACGCTGCTACCAGGACATTGAGAGGAACACACCAACATAAGTCTCCTGCACTCACCGCGCAGTCAAGGGAGAGGAGCAAGGAGATATTAAAGGGAACAATTTATTAAAAGTGACATATAAATATATATATATGTATAAATATATATATATATATTTATATTATAAAGAAGACAAAAAACCCTAAATAAGCAAACTTACTATGATGGTTATGCCTATAATTGTTGTTATGATAAAATTATTTCATTTATTTATTTCAGCTCCGTGTGCTGCAACTTTCTTGAGCGCTCAGTGAACCTTCTAGAAGCATATAGCCCCTCCACCACCCCCCCCCCCCCCCCCCTCTCTTCCTTATGTAGCCCCTCACACTTTACTCTGCATCGCCGATGGGTGATTTCACACATGCTGCAAAAACACGTTGACATCATTATAATCTCTCTCTGGGCGCGCATTACAGGTCAACCCCTGACTCGCGACTGATCAAGCACGCACGTGCACACACACACAAAAAAACACGCACACATGTATGTACACACACACACACAAACACACGCGCGCACGTACGTACGCACACAATCTCATGGATGGCTCTTTCAAGCTATGAACTCAACACTTTTCAACATTAGGAATTACAAAAAAAAATATAGAAAGGTAAAAAAAATAAGTCTTTCCACTGGTGTGTGAGGGCCCAGCTGCACCTCCTCATCCAGTGAAATCCTTCGTTCTTGGATGCCTTTGCCCCATATACACTTACAGCTCCCAGGCTCGGTGATATATGGGACGCAAAAGGTTTATTTTGTGAAGCCCTTAAAAAAACTTGACTTTTCTTTTTTTCGACTTTTCACATTATTGTAACGCATGACATCCAAATTGACATCAGCAGAGTGTTAACATACCTCCCCAGATATTAGGCCGTATTATAAATATACAATTCTCTGGCTGCCTATCTGAAGGCCGAAAAGGGGCCAGCCCATTTGTATTTCGGGGCAACACCTCAATAATCATCAGTGACTTCACCGTGAACACCAGACGTGAGGATCCGTCCACTGGTTCAGATGCCTACTCGGACCCTTTCATCTGCTTCCATTTAATCCCTTTCTCTCCCGGTCCCACCTAGGCAGTCCCAGCCTGGAGGGACGGGGTCATTGGAGACATGTCACTGGCAAATGACCCAATCACGTCTCCAGACACAAAACGCTGACTAAGAGAAAAATAAACAGGGCTGGACCGAGGGAGGATTCAGACTCTAAGGCAGCTGGAATCTGCACCGAAGGGATGGGTGTGTGTGTGTGTGGAGGGGTGGGGGGGGGAAGAGGGCCAGTCAGAGGGGTGAGACGGGGAGGGGGACAGGGTGGGCTGAGTGGGGGGGGGGGGGGGGGGTCGGTTCTGGAACGCTGTTGCAGTTCCACTCGGGAATGATGGAAATATTGAGCGCAGCCAAACCCAGAGTGGAAGGTGTATGGTAATCATGTCGGGGAAGGAATGCCAAATATGTGCGTGAGAACGGAGCGGTGACCTGAGAACTGCAGGAATTATGGGCCAAAATCCCACAGACCCAGAGGAAGCACACACACCCATATCCAACACACACACATCATATACTAATAGTGCTCCAGCAAGCAGTCATCCATGCCACATAACATATTCTCAGAATTCAAAGCATGCTTACTATCCCGAACCAAACCTAGAAAGGAACAAAACCAACTGGCACTCCAAATAATCCCCTCCCTCTCCTGGAGGAGCCCGACTGTACAATAACAGAATGTACGCTTTGGTGAGCTCAACTAAACTAGCCAGTGTTTTACTACAAATGCAGGACTGTTCCTCATTTCTAAGCACTTTTTTGGGTCTGATTATTCTTTTAGTGTGTCAAACACATGTTCTTCCTTCACGGCTGTGGTGTTTATGAGAATGTGCGTTGACCCTAGGGTAACAGGTTGTTCAAACTGAAAGATTGGCTTCCCAACAGCCTGGGCCTCATTCTTCAACGGGCTCACGCGGCGAGCTCTAGGATTGTATTGCGTCGCCCCCTGGTGGTCACCCACGAACAAGACGTACGATTTCGGTGTAAAGCGTATACAAATACGGTCCCTGATCTTTCTGGGACCATGACCCCATTGCTAGGGTAGACAATACGAATAACGGCAAATTAAAAGTGGCTTACTGTTGGTAGGGATATATCTATCCATAGATATCTATAAGTCTAAGCTTTAAACTTTTGAATAAAATGCACAAAATATGTCTACATTAACAGGGCAATGGCCATCCCTTATCGTCACTGCCACTGCCAACTAAAAGATTAACCATTATTAAAAAAAGGACGAAACGATAAGAAACTCATGTTACAGTTGACTCAACACTCCACCACTGTCAAGTACTTTATTCACAATAAGGTCATTTTCTTCTTTAAAAAATCATTTTTAATATACAACACAATTTCTGACAAGACAACTCCGTTTACAGCTAAATTTGAGCTCTCGAGTTCCGGCTTCTCTCCTGACCAAAGCAAGCACGTCCATGTTACAGGCCGAGGGAGAGGAGGGTGGGAGAGAGAGAGATAGAGTTAAAGAAAGACAAAAAGAGATAGACACACACGCACTCTCACACACACCCACACACACACACGCACACACACAAATGGAGTGAGAGACAGATGGAGAGAAGCAGTTAAGAGAGAAGGGGAAAAAAAAAAAAAAACGACACGGTGAGAACTACACTTAGTATGATTTTTTTTGTACTAAGAACCAACTGATTCAAATAAAATTAGAAAATAGTAATAAAAAAAACGGTAAGAAAGTAAAAGAACAAAAAAAGAGCAGAGGTCTTGCCGGGATGCTGTATCCACGGCGACCTCACATGCACGTCTGTCTCTTTGTGTCGCCTCCCCCTTGTGTTCCCGCCATTTCAAAAGTCCACAAATAGAAACACGCACACGCACACTCGCGCAAACTTGAGTGCGTGAGCCCTGCCTGCCCCACCCACCCATCAGCTCCATGCGGGTGGGCATCCCAGTATTTGGGGGGGAGGGGGCAAATGAGCCAGGTGGGAGGGGGAGAAGGGAAGGGGGGGGGGGGGGGCGGGTGGAGATGGATGGAGATCAAGGTCGAGAAAGCAGATGGGGCGAAGGGTGGGAAGGGAGAGGGGGAGGAGGCTGGGGCAGGGGGTGCTAGATGCATCTACATGACCCCCCCACCCCCTCCACCACCCCTCTGAGGTTTCAGCTTCATCCCCTCCACCACCGCACACAGTTCACCTCCCTCCCCTCGTCCCCTCCACCTCTGCGTCCTTCCATCTTTTTTTCTTCTCAGAGCCGAGTAAAGAGTCACTGTCTCCCCCATCAGGGCTCCGGGGGGGCCGTCCTCTGTCCAACTGTGCCGCTGCAGGCGTTGGTGGGGGGGGGGGGGGGTGTGTTGGGTGACGGGGTGAGGGCGGTGGAACATAAGCATGTGTTTGTGTGAGGACTACACGCCTATAGATCATATCATCTGGGATGTATAGTCATCTTTGATGTGATGTCCGTGGAGAGGGGGGGGCGGGGGGTGTGTGTGTGGCAGAATCCAAACTAGAAGGCCTCTGCCGTTATGTGGGGGGGGGGGGGCTTAACGGTTAATACTGTCATTAAAAAGAGTACTTGGCTGGAGATAAATATGGACCACGATGACAACGTGTTTGTGAGGGCTGGGGAGTGTGTGGGGGGGGGGGGGGGGTTGGCTCTCCGGGTTATGTGTGTGCGTGTGTAAAGGTGTGTGTGAATTAGTGTGTGTGCGTGTGTAAAGGTGTGTGTGAAGTAGTTTATGTGTGAGTGCGTGCGTGTCTTGTGCGTGCAAACTGGAAACAGGCAAAGGGAAAGGGATCCCCCCCCCCCCCCAACCCAAGTCAGTGGGGGTGGCTGAGGCGGTCGGGGGGTGGAGGTGGCCGGGTGGCAGACAGAGTGATGACCAGAGGAGGAAGGAGAGGTGGAGGTGAGCTCCTTTCCGCGACAGACGCACCCAGTCAGCCAATCAGCCCAGGGCTCCTCATAGAAAGGGTGCGATGGCTGGTGGCACCTGGAGAGGGAGGGAGGGAGGGAGGGAGGGAGGGAGGGAGGGGTTAGTCACCATCCGGATGCCAGAGACACAACCCTACCCCCTCCTTATCCACCTGCAACAATGTATAGGACAATGATCTGTTCTGTGCATTTTTGTATCCAAGTATTCTTCCTTGCTGGGGAATATTTTTCCTGAAGATCAAATGACCTTTTGGTGCACGAGAGACCTGCGTCACCAACACACTTAAACCCAGACTGCTGCTTTGTTCTGTGGACCTGAGAGTACGCGAGTTGTAACAACGTCTCTGCAGAGGTTCCCACCAACCAATCACCGTCAGGCAGGACACCGGTGGCGTGTCTTGAGCCAGAATAATATCAATAAAACAAGGCCACTTTCAGGTGGTTGGGATACATATTGACGACTTTTTCAAGGATCGTGTTCAGGACTTAGCAGTAGCTCCACAGCGCCACCCACCTGCTATCTAGAGATGTACGTGTAGGTACGCGAGGGGGATCGTCCCTCCGACTGTCCGTTGGTCGAGACGTTGAGGAAGTCCCAGATCAGGATGGTGTCGTCGTGGGAACTGCTGATGATCTGGAACTCGTCAAACTGCAGGCGGAACACACGGCCCGAGTGCTCCTGGTTCCACACACAGCAGAGGGAGGGAGGGGGGCTCAGTACACGGCAACACGGCGGGCTACGACGCGGGGCCACATGCAGACACTCACCACTAGCGTGCGCAGACACAGGGTGCTGGCCGGGGCGCGGGGGTCCAGGGCGGCCTGAAGGTCCCACACTTTGATCTTACTGCAGGAAGAACGGACACAACAGGGTCAGACACTGAATCCACAACAAGGCCTTCATCCTTAAGGCCCCCACCCGCTACGACACCAGGCCCCCACCCGCTACGACACCAGGCCCCCACCCGCTACGACACCAGGCCCCCACCCGCTACGACACCAGGCTGAATAGTGAAAATGAGGCCTAGTGTCGTAGTGGGAGGCCTGATGTCGTAGGAAGAACGGACACAACAGGGTCAGACACTGAATCCACAACAAGGCCTTCATCCTTACGGCCCCCACCCACTACGACACCAGGCCTCCCACTATGACACCAGGCCTCCCACTACGACACCAGGCCTCCCACTATGACACCAGGCCTCCCACTATGACACCAGGCCTCCACCTGTTACAACATCAGGCCTTCAAAAGTACAGTACACTATTCAGCCACTGTAGTGTTGGAAATGGCAATTTTATCACTCCTTATAAACAAGGTGGCAGATTAAGAGTTATTCAGGAAATACAAGAGAATTTGCAAACTTTGCCCACTTGCCCGTATTCTTATATACAACAACCATTATCATGTTTGGCAAGTAGTTATCTATGGTTTATTGAGAAGGTACTTTTTTCATTTTCAACTTTTGGATTGACTGAATTGATACAAGAGTGTCCTGGAGACCGCCCTTTGGGTTTGCACTGGCTTTAAGGGGGGGGGACTCCTGCCACGTACCCGTCATAGGCTCCGCTGACGATCCTCTTGTTGTCAAAGCGGATGCAGCGCACCAGCTCTTCGTGCCCTTCCAGCACACGCAAACACGCGCCGCACTCGATGTCCCATAACCTGTGACGGATGGACGGACGGACGGACGGGACGTTAAGCACACACACACACACACGTTCATATTCCCGGTTCCTAAATCCTCTTACTCCCGACCCCAGCAGTCCCTGCTCCGGACCTACCTGATGGTGTTGTCGGAGGAGCCGCTGACCACCAGCCGGTCCCGGTACTGCAGACACGCGATCCCTCGCTTGTGGCCGTTGAGCGTGCGCACAAACTCACAGGTGCTGGTGCTCCACACCTACAGAGACCGAGAGGAGCCGCGAGCGTGAGTCACACGCCGACGTCATTTGCACACATGCTATGGAATGAGGGCGCGGCGACAGCGAGAGGACGCGTCAGGTTGAACCACAGGTGTGGTCTCAGGGACAGCCAGTCAGATTACGGCTGTGGACTACCGGATAAAAGTGGTTGAGCCGCTTGCTGCTGGAATAAGAGGAACTACTTAACCAAGCAAACATTAATCCTGACACGGCTACAACCAGACAATGCGTCGATTGATTGGCAGGTTTATCTCTTTAATTTTACGACTCCGAAACCCGATGATTAAGGGGCCCGGCTGTTTATCAAACATACCGCCCTACCATGCGAGACCAACCCTTAACGGGAGCCCGGGTGACGTGGAGGACGGAGAAACAGACTGAAACATAAAGCCATCCAGTAGAGACGGACTGAATGATTCAGGAAATGGTACCCCCGGCATCGGCTAATGTTGGACAGATTTTACTATTTGGCAGATTAAAAAAATTAAAACCCTCGCCGGGCCGGTGGAGATTCCACTCGGGTACAGCATCTCAAATAATCCCCTCCAGAGTTTGGTCTATTGACCCAAACGTCAAAACATTAAGGAGTTTGTTTTGGACCCCCCCCCTCACCTTGATGGTTCGGTCCCCCGAGGCCGAGACAATGTACTTGTCGTCGAAGTCGACCACGTTGACGGCGGCGCGGTGGCCAACCAGCACGCGGCGCAGGCTGATGTCCGTGGGCGACGCCATGTCCCACACGGCGATGGAGCGGTCCTTGGAGCACGTCACCATCAGGCCGTTGGCGAAGCGCAGGTGAAGCACCGCCTCGTTGTGGTGGATGAGTGTGTTGAGCACCTCCCCCGACGTCACCTCCCACACCCTGGGGGAGGGGGGGGGGGGGGGGGGAGAAAGATGAGGACGGGGGAGGAAGATGAGGACGGACAGTCATTTAAGATGGGCTGTCCAGTACTTCAACAATGTCAACCGTTGATCTGGGAAGTGTGCGTCCATGCCAAGTGCATAACTGATGTGATCATACCATTATGTATTGGTGGGATAGTATTGGTATCCTGCCATAATTATTATTGCTTTCCGCAACAGTGATTAGAATCCAAGCCATTACTGGACTGTGCACTGAACAGCTACAGATATTGTGGAGACAACCGCTATCGTGTTTGGCAAGTAGCTATGCTTTGGTCATCGATACGGTCATTTATGCACTTTTGGATTGCAAATCTTTCCGGAGACCATTCTACCATCTGCACTTGGATCTGACGGAGGGACGGTACAACGAGCCGTTGTGTCCGTGGAACCAGCGCTCAGCGAGAGCTACCGCATTAGCTTTCTTCTGGTCAAACCAAGCAGAAGCTCACCCACACGAGTCCCAGAATAGCGCATCGACAGATCTGGCTTCTTTCCAATACAAACAACATACACCCTTATGATTAGCATGGAAAGATGTGCAGGGTGACAAGAGCTACATCTCACTCACTTTGTATTGCCTGCTGCCTCACAGACTATTATTTCCCAGTGAGAATTCGAGCGGTACAATTCATTAACGGCGTTCGCCCTATGATGGTCGGCCCGTGGTACGAGTGACACCACAGCCTGATCACTTCAGTGTGTGTACATCAAACCATGAGCCCTCATGTTGTTGAGACCACGCCTCATTCACGCCTCCGGGGGGGGGGGCGTTGGTCCATACCTGACGGTGGAGTCCGAGGAGCCCGTTACGATGACCCTCTCGTCGTACTGTAGGCACAAGACGGAGCCCGTGTGCCCCGTCAGTATCTTCAGACACTCCAGGGACTGCTTATCCCATATCTGCAAGGTGGAGAGGAGGGGGACATACCAGAAGGTGTTATTATATTAGGGTTAAAGGTTGCACCAGCGATTCTGATTGAAACATAAAGTATCCCATTCATCTGCCTTTTTCCTCACGATCCGCTAGCTGCCCGTCCCATAAGCAGGCTGTCAAAACACCGCGTCTCTCTAGGCAGCCAAGGCTTCGAGATCGCACACAAGAACAAATGGTACTACCAACCCCTCAAAGGGTTAACATATTGGGTGAGAGGGTGAAGATACTAAAGGCGTCGTTATATTAGGGTTAACATATGGAGTGAGAGGGTGAAGATATTAAAGGTGTCATTTTATTAGGGTTAACATAGGGAGTGACAGAGGGAACATGTTAAAGGGGTTATGCATTAGGGTTCACATGTTAAAGGGGTTATTATACAAGGGTTCACACGTGGGGGCAAGGAGTGAAGATATTAAAAGGGGTTATTACTTTAGGGTCACATGTGGAGAGAGAACATATTAAAGGCGTCATTCAATTAGAGTTAACATGGAGTGAAGATATTAAAGGTGTCATTATGTTAGGATTAACATGGATGGAGAGGAGTGAACATATTAAAAAGGTATCAAGGTATTAGGAATAACATAAAGTCAAAATTAAAATGGGGTTATTATATTAGGGTTAACATATTGTGGGAGAGGAAGAGGACTAAGGAGAACAGACAAGAGTGATCAAACCAAACGAAGTGGAGTGGTTTTAAAAGTGGTTCTGAGGTTCAAACATCACATTTGGGTCATCCCTCGCACTGCACGTTTCAACCGATGTAATGCTCTCGCTTCATTTAGCCTCCTCGCCCGCTACACTGAACATTACATCCACGCACAAAAGCACTACGGGCATGTTGGGCACGGCATCAGAGCCAGCCTCGCCTTCATCCCCCACATACTCCCCGTAACACATCGCCCCTATCGTCTGATCTCCTACTTTACCAGACCCAACTAGCATCCCTTGTTTCACTTGTTCTGCTTCCGTTTGCCTGGAGTAGGGGGGGGGGTTATACCACCAAACAAGTCTGTACAGGTAGCGCGACCAAGTACTCGTCACCGGGCTATTAGTCAGTCCTGCTCGGTTCAATATGAACCGAGTAGTTACAGTAATAGAGTAGCTTTGTCGTACTTCTACCTTGAGCTTTTATTATTAAAAATCAATGCAAAGAGACTTTCCGAGACCGGCGCCAGACAGGGAGGTCTGGGTGGTATGAAGTCCAACTGAACGCTGGTAATCCTGCTCTGTAGTTCTAACCCCCCTACCAGGACGGACCCCAGCGCCGCCCACGGCAGTAGCTCTCAGACAATAAGCCACGCTGGGCCTGAGACTTAACAGAGAAATGGACACAACACGGCCCACGGACTGAGACAAAGAGAGAAGAGAGAGAAGGGGGAGGGCTGTGCACAGCCATGGGAATAAACGCAAGCCAAACGTGCGTTCAGTCCCGGGTCGATAAACGTCAAAGTGATCACTTCCTCCCCCCCCCTCCCTGTCCTCTACAGCCACCGATCAGAGGTCCGGCCGCCCTGGTGGGGGTACCTTGATGGAATTGTCCCTTAGGCCGCTGATGATCTTGTCGTCATCGTACTGCAGGCAGTAGACCCCTTTACTGTTCTCGGAGCGACACTGGATCCTCTGCAGGTTGTGTCTGCCGCACCGCCAGTTCGCCTCGATGGTCTGGGGAGCGAGGGAGAGAGACAGGGAGGGGAGAATATTAGTCAGCACTTAAGGGAAGTCAGTGAGTGTACCGCGTCCCAGCGATGAATTGTGGCGCTGTTGCAGCCTGCGGCAAGGCTCTGGGATTGACAGGATACGGTGGTGTCGGCGGTTGGAAGCAAGGCCCAGGGCCACGTGTGAGGTAGGGGGGGGTTTGAGTACTGGAATAGCATTACTCATTGCGGGGGCTAATAACTTGGCTTTACTTATTAATAGCCTGTAATCAAGCTGCATGAGTAAGCGGTAAGGACACATTGAAGGAACAGGAATGCGGGCCTGGCTACTGGGACAGCAGCCCGTTGGGTCAGCCTTCGACTGGATGTTGGAGCAGCTGTGCTCATGAAGTCTATGCTCCAATCCATAGTGTACTCATTTTTAATACAAAACAGCTTAAAAGAAGACGCTATAGTCTTTTTTTTTTTTACTTACGGTCAGGCAATGCTTAAAAAACGGATTTTAGGAAGATGATTCCCATGCTACAAGATCTAGCACCATGACCTAAATATCTCTATTCACATTTCAGGAACAGCTGGTACTTAAAACACACAACCTGGTTGGTTCTTAGTTTTTCACTGTAACTATCGCCTCTGTTTAAAATGCTTTGAAGTCAAACTGAAGTGGCTTAAGCACCATCCACCCTGAGCTGCTCAGTGAACCCCAGGGGTTCTACCCCCTATAAAGAGGGCTGGCGTGGAGGAATCGACAGGGCTGCAGGTTCAGTGTGGGTGGAGGACACCAAGCCAGGACACCATGTGCGTGTCTTACCTCTATGTCTTGGATGATCTTGGGGTATAGGGAGTGGTAGTACGAGTTCGGGGGGACTTCTGTAGTGCGATTTTTGAAGAGGTACTTCTCCCTGGAGGATGAGGGCAAACGCAAGATTGGTTGAGACAAGCAGAGGGAGCGAAACGAAACAAATAGACCCTTTACCTTAACAACGGAGGAGAGAGGTGGCTTATTATGAAACGCTGGTACAGTTCAGAACACACTAAATATTTCGGTCTCCATCCCCTTTGCTCTGCCTTTGTTCATTTTTTGGTCTGGCTCCTCGCAGGCCCAACACTGTAATTACTGTTAATCTAGTTCAACCCTTTGGCAATATTCTCATTCTGCTAATTATATATTTTGTTTTATAGAACCTACTCTAATTTACAATTTGAAGTAACTGAACATATTTGGTAAAACTGTCTTTAATGTTGATAAAATACAATAGATGAATTAACTGTAAGCTGTACAGTAGATATTGCTATATTATATTCCATATTGCAGTAGTTATTTAAGGCCCCATTTCCAGTGATCCCTGGATAGGAAAGTTTCAGGAGGATTATAAAGTTTAATAATTCCTTGGATTAGATCATAAAAAGGCCCATCTGAATCCTTTTGTGGGTATAGCAACAACTTCAAGCACACAAGTGAAACAACCTTTGCCTCCTCAGAAACAGTAGGCGCTACATTCTGTGTATTGAGCAACCCGTCTAGCGGCAACATAGTATGTTGCAAAACGCTGTAAAACAAACATCCCCCGTTCTCCGTCACAATGAGCCTCTCCCCTCTCCATCTCCCTCCCTCCCTCCCTCCCCAAGGCAGACCCCCCCCCCCCCCTCACCACTGGTGTCTCTCGGACAGCCCTTTCCACAGGGGGTCGGTGCGGACCATGCGTTCGATCAGCTTCTTCCAGAGCATGCCCTCCGAGATGACCCGCTGCCACTCCTTGCACACCAGCTCTGCCGAGCACAGCGAGCGGGCGTCCAGGAAGGACAGGATGTTCTCTGCTATGTGGTCCAGGCCCTGGGCTGCAGAGGGGGAGAAGAGAGGGCAATGTTCTCAGTCTGAAGGCGATGGGATAGTTTGAGGCGTGTTTGTGTGGTAAAGCTTTCACTCAACTCACTAAAACGTGCCAATGCAACAAGCATTAACTACCAATTAGCCAACAGTTAGCCAACTTGACTAATGGCCTAGTAATTATTTACTAATGATGTTCTCGTTCACAAAGTGTTGATGTTTACCAATGGTGTTAATGTTTACCAATGGTGTTAATGTTTACCAATAGTGTTCATGTTTACAATGGTGAACCCATGTTACCGACTTGAAATTGTATACATTAATAGGGTTAGGGTGTACCCAAACCTTACCTCTAACCCTTACCCCTTTGCTGATGAAATTATTTTCACTGCAATAATTAATTTTATTTAACGATTCATTTATTTACCCCCATTTGGGAAGTGTTAGCGTATATGAAGTTTGCAATCACTGTAGAGCTGGCAGAGTAAAATAAAAAGTATTGTGTACGTAGCTTTTTGAAGAGAATAGTAATAAAGTGAACTAAAATATTACCATGTCACCACATTTGGCCAAGGCGCATTCATCAAAACTTCCAGTCTAGCAAGATTTGCATAAAAATGGTAGGTACGATTTCAAAAGAGTAATATTTCTAATAATATAAGTCTCTAAATTTAATATACAAGATGAAAAGGTGTAAAATGTGCTTCTTGTTAACCGTTTTACATACCCTTCAGACACTCAGTCAACCCAGGCAGGCTCAGGTTGACTACCCCCAGATGCTGTACGATAGTAACCTAGTAGTTGTGCCTAGTTTTGTCACTCGAGCATGCACAACATAACAAAAATTAAACCGTTGCATGTTGACTCACGCCTTCAATCTACAATAACATTCATCATTCTCCAATGAGTCAAGCGGCGTGTGGTGGTTTCCACGGCAACAGCCCCCCGGAGTGACATATGGGTCCCGAAATGTGGTTCCATGACTGGATGACTCCACACACACACACACACACACACACACACACACACACACACACACACACACACACACACACACACACACACACACACACACACACACACACACACACACACACACACACACACACACACAGTGTGCTCAGACCCTGCTCACACCTGTATTTTTAGCCGCCTTGTTGTGGTTGCATCACCCCTGGGTAGAGCTGCGATGCCAACTGTGACAACCCCTCCATGATGCACCTCCATATAGTGCGGGTCGGTTTCCTCATCCGCATAACTAGACGACTACACACCTACTGTGTCTGTGTCCGTGTGTGTGAGTGTGTCCATGCGCGTGTACCTGGCAGCGCTGTGATGAAGTCCCTCTGCAGCATGGGTTTGAGGTAGGAGTTGATGTGGCCGTGCTGGTAGTGACACATGCGGGAGATCAGGTGCTCCACGAACTCCACCTGGTCTGCCTCCGACCACTGGTCAAACAGGACGATGCAGTGCTCCTTGTCCTTGTCATAGTTGCCCTCAGACGGCCGCTTGCGGGAGCCTGTCACCGGACCGTTACTGATCTGGGGGAGCAGAGAGGAGGAACGAGGGGTAAAGCTAGCGCCGGGCGTTATGTTGTAGAATTGCTTAATAACAATACATTGATTCAAGTGTAAGCATCATCACTTTGCTTTATGGACTACATTAATGAGCAAGTGAAAATAAATGGGATATAACCTCAAAATGGTCACATTTTGAACAATTCCTATAAAAAGCCAGAGATTAAACAAATGAAATAATGCTAACATTTAAATGAATGGTAAAAGTGTAATGTAAATATACATTTAATATAAATTTAATTTTCTCTTTACATTCAAAGAGATTAATTTCCTTTTCAAATCTCTTCAACATCACATGGTCAAGGACATGTGAGGCATTCCAGTGATACGTTCACCACATGGACACCTCCCTGGTGGCTGAGCGGTAGATAGGGGTACTCAATGTAGGCTATCTGAATAAAATAAACATTTAATAGCGCAGCTCTGGCTCATTACACACGGTCGCATACCGCCCCAAAGCCAGGCATCCCACCATTACACGGGAGGCGGGGACAACGCTAAGAAGCGCTGAGGAGGGCCACGGCCGTGAACCCACGACCTACGACCTCTACAGTCGCTCACCTTGAGAACGGTGTTTTCTTTGGCGACAGGTCGTCTACGAGGGTCTGCGAGTCCATGCCCGTGTTCTGCAGAAAGGGGGACAGAGCAGAGGGGACCACTGGGGCGTTAGTATAGGGACATCTGGTGGTCGGCGGGTCCCGGGTCAAAGCCACCGGAGCAGCCAGGTAGGCAGCGACGTGTGCGTGGGCAGCACCACAGACAAACACTTGCAAAATAATGAAGCCAACACGACCGATAGCGCCTTTTCTTGCACAATCGTTCTGGCGACTGCATGTGTGTGTACGCAGAAGGCCACACGCACATGAAGCAGACCAGGCGGACTGGGGCACTGCGAACGCAAGGAGACTTTGTGTGAGCTCGTGTCTGTGATGCGGGTGGAGTAGAGTCTGGACAGGAAATTAAAGATCACAGCACCTTAGGCACATCGGTGCAAGGGCAGCAGGAGAGGCTTCCCTGTAATGAAACCACATCTGATGTGTGGAGTGCATGCAGAGTCGATGGGAGGAGGCAGCGACACTCCTTACTTCACCTGGTTCCACTGCTTTATGGGCATGATTGAATAAGACGGGACTGAAATGTCAATTGGAAAAGCTAAATAGAAACGGCTTGAATGGTTGGCGTCCAGTAAAACAGCATATAAAAAAAAAGGACTTGATCGTCAACGCCACGGTTTATTTTTACTCGATGCGATTTTCAATATTTGCACCAAATACTGCAGCGATTCCGAAACCTAATCTTGGCACAGATGTGTGCCTCATAAACGCAAGCAAAATTTGTGCCTCTCCATCATGGAGAACTATTTGAATACGTCAATTAATAACTTGAATATGTCATGTGTATAATACATATTTAGGGCAACAGTGGCATTTCTTCCAATCGCTGTTGGTTGTAATTAGGGACTAAGGATACCCTGGAGGGCTGACGAGGAAGGTCAGCTCCTCATTAGCCAACATCTGAATGCCTCATTATGTGCTCCAAAGAATAACCCACTATTACGAGGATCTCTTTAAGCCTCAGATACATCACCCCCCCCCCACAATGCAACAGCAACCGCTCAAGGTAATTAGAACGCAAACACATGACGACGACTCAAGACACGCCTGAAGTTGGGCCTCTAATTTGGTCTATTTCCGGATACACGTCGCAGGTACTCGTTTGAGATGGTCACAAATTTGACTCAAGTAATTCTGCGTTCTTGGGGTCCTTGGGACATGTTGAATTGGGTGATCAAATATGGAATTTGAGCTTTAAATGTCAGTGAGACCACTTGCAAGCATTTGATTACAAGAAATACATCTCCTTTCAATTTGAATTAACCCACCTTAATATCAAATTTGCTGCCATTTATTTAATGTTGTCATTTTTATTACACAACTTTATTTGTGGTTCAACTGTGATGACAGCCATATCATGCCATTATCTTGCTACTTTTGTGGACCCAAACTCTTTCATTCCATATTTCCCATCCGACACTACATGCATACAGGACCCCCAGCCGGGATGACACAGCCAAGGTCCCAAAAGAAAAGTTTCGGCAGGCAAAATGGTAAGAACAGAAGCTTGACCGTCCCCATTCAATACACAACCTTCTGGTGCTTCCCAAGCACTAAGAGTAAACATTGGCCGTGATCAACGTCGCTGAGGGCCAATAAAGATCTACAGCCGTGGTGGTTGTCCTCCTCTCTCACACACAGTGCAGACTGGAGAAGCTTACTGGTTTTTGGTTCACATGCCGAGTGGGGCAAGACCGAAAGACATACAAAAAGGACAGACAGACAGGCAAGCAGACAGACAAGCAAGCATGGGGCCTCTCAAGAGTAAACCACCCACTTAAGCCCACACACCTGCAGGTAGAAGGAAACAAAATGGCTCGTCAACAGGTGGCCAATCTGTGGTACCCCCAATATCCTCTTGCCATTACCCTTAATGACCGAGGCTTTATTCCAAATGTATTTGAACTAATCTGCCAATGGAAAAATTCCTTCTGCCCATCCACTCCCATGTCAAGTGTGGGCGACCAAGGAAGGCTTTGGAGGGGGGCCATGAAGGGGATAAAGGGAGGGAGGGGCAGCAGAATTTTAAGAGGAAAGAGGCAGAACCTGGTTGTGAGCCCGGGTGGAGGGGATGCACTGCAGGCACCTGAGTGCACACAAACTCTCAGCCACCGAGGAGCAGCACCGCCATTGAGAGCCAAGTACAGAGCACTGTGTGAGAGAGGGAGGGAGGGAGGGAAGGAGGGAGAGAGGGAGGGAAAGGAGGACGAGAAGTAGGAGGTACAGAGTATGAGAGGAGGAGGAGAAGAAAGAAAAGAACAGAGGCAACAGACCAGGGGGTGGGGAAAAAGAATGATGGAGGAAGGGAGGTGGTGGGAATTGGGGCAACAAGACCCATCGAATATCAAACCAGGAGAAGGTTTGGTGGGGTTGTGGGGGTTGATTAGACACATGAAACACAAAAAAGTGGTGTGTGTAACCATTAAGGGTTAGGGCAGAGGGGGAGGTGGTGGGAAAGGGGGAAATCAGTATTACAGCTTCACAGATTGGCACAGTGAGTGTAGGGACACACAATGTCACACACAAAGTGAACTGGTGCATAGAATGTGTACACAGATAGATGCATTATTAGATATGATGCGTGGAGGGATATGTGGAATAAGAGGAAAGGGTAATATAAGATTTTTGCAACTTTCCATTTCGGCAGATACCCCATCCATCTATCCCACATATCACCGCTCAAATGAGTAGTTAGTGACTAACACTGGGGATGAGGGAAAGAATCCATGCAAATAAACTAATACACTGACAGACAGACACTTAAATGTCAACCATATAGTGACATAATTGTCATGAATGTAGTTTGTGCCATGTTTTGTTGACCACATATGACCTATGCCTTTTGGTTTTTAGGTTTTATTGCAACCATTAAAATGAAGCACCTGCCGTTATAAGAAGGACTAGGGGAAGAAGTAATATTCAATTCAATTTAGTATAAGAAACATCAGAAACCACATACCTTTAAAGTAATTGGCTTAAGGGAACACATTAAAAAAACTATAGAAGCTCACGCACACCATGCAATTTAATATATTTCTTATGTAAATTCACACTTCTGTAAGTCCTTCTAGTACTTGGCATTCACTAAAATTCCATTTTAAAATATATATAAATAGGAAAGGTTATCCTAAATAGTAAAGGGCCCAATGTCTTACATATTGCAAAAATGTGGATACACCGAGGCCAGGATCGATTGGGACCAAGATATCGTTCAAGTTGTGCACCAAGTATTCTTTAAACAAGTCTTCTCAAATGAAATAGTTGGTCGTCCGGTTAGACATCAAATAACAAATAATATGTTAATATTATACTTGGACCCATTCGTATTCAATGACCGATTATAATGCGGATGCTTTGGATAGCTCGTAGATAAACGGGTTATTATTGTTGACGCTAACGGATTAGCTGCTGGCTAACACGGATCAACAACCGGCAGCATTTCAAAAGATTCATTTCATAGTAGGATCTGTTTACACGACATACGGGACTAGTTTTGGACATGACTGTCAGTCGAGGGGCTATGAAGCTACCTGCTAATCACGACAATGCTATGCTACATACCCAGCAGCCACACACTTCCTTCTACGCACTTTCTAAAATATAAACACAAAAGCGTCCACCCCCATACAGCGGACAACAACACATTTAAATACCAACGACCATTCAACGAGACTATTTAGAAATGTTACACCAAGCCCAGTCAACGGGCTGCGGGGTAAGGTATAATAACAGTGCCTGCTTAAAATGTGAGCGGATGATCGCCACCTAGCCTGTGTGTGCTAGCTGGCAGGCTAGCAGGCAGGGCCCCGCTCCCAGTGGCGCAGCGTCACCGCAGTGGACGCTTCCCCGAGAAGCCTCCGCTCTCGGCCGCCGACGACGACGGACGACGGCTCTTCAGTCACTCGCCGCTGCGCTGGTTCAACATTATTTTTCACACTATCGGAAAAGGTAGAAATCCCACACGAGGCGTTTTTGAATCACCGAAGCTGTCGGACTTCCAACAGGACGTTTAACGCGTTAAACAAAACGCCTCGGTAATCCAGAGGCCCTTCCTCTAAATGTCTGGTTCCCCCTCCTTTCTCCTCCACTACAGCCTACGAGCAGCTTTAGCTCATTCTCGGCGTCGAGTAGAAACACCGTCCCACTTTTAATTTATACCATTAATAAAAACATAGGATTTTTCGGAGAAACATACACACAAACCTCACCATTAATTCCAACGTTTTGTCCTCCATCTCCGGCTCCATGTTGACGATTCCCCCCCGAAACTCGCTCTGAAAATGGAAACCCAACCCTGCGTCGGCCGCCCGCAAAGGCAGAGACGTCATTTAGTTCGCCCAGCAGCCACACAGCCTGGCAGTGTCAGAGGGGTGGGTGGGGGGAGGGCACCGCCCACAGAACGAACAACGCGCTGATTGGTGGGATTGTGGTCAAAGAGGGCTTCGTTTTGTGAATATGTCTGCTGTTCATTGGCTTAGCGCAGTTTCAAGGCTTCCCCGGTGACTCCCCCAAACAACGGGGCAAATGGGTGAAGATGCTGTTGCTATCCTGAAGAGGAATACGCCAAGGCAGGATCAATCATCCGCATAGGTTTGCTGTGATGCTATAGGATGTGAGGTGTTCAATTTGTAGAACAGAGGTTTATCAATCCACAATTTGAATACTAGCCCTGTGTGTTGCAATGCAAATGGCCCTTAAATGTGTTATGGGTAAAAATGTGTCTTCCCGGTCCAGCCAATTGCATTCGTTCAATTATTAGCCGTGGCAGGTATACAGAGTGATAACCAAAACGACACGGTAGGCTTTATAATCACCAGGGAAGTTTTTAGGTTATCTTCCTCTGAATCATTTATTTACCATTTATCATTATGTTTAACGGGAATAATGGATGGGTCCACATTTCGGGCACAAAATAAAGAGCCAATGCTATTTGTATTTTTTTTTTGCCATCAACAAGCCCATTATAGTGCATTTCCTGTACAATAAAACCCCAAATCTACAAAGACATTTGGCTAGAGTACTACCAGTATGCATGACATGGTTCTGTGCAGAAAGGAAATGTAAAGGTTGTCCCACTCTAAAGGGCTCATTGACTTGGCATTCATCCATGGACATTTGGATTAGAAAACATGTCAATAAAATCTGTCATTACAACTAGCATCTCCCCATACATCTACCCATTTCCTCCAAGACCTACAGACCATGTGATGCATTTAAAAAACACAATTGGTTAATTGCAAGATAAATTAGATAAAAAGTGGGGCTTTATCAAAAACAAATTGAGAGAAAATAAAATTTCTTGACACATTGAGTAATGAAAATGGGAAACTAAAACCGGGAATACCTTGCGAGTACCATAACAAAATAGGGGCTGCACCAATGAAGAACACAAAGTAGTAACAGCTGAATCGGCCACGGCCCTGACAACGGACTCCAGAAAGATTAAGACCACAGCCATAGAAGATGTAGAAATGGTTTTCAGCAGTTCAAATTTAATACTTTGTTCCCCCTTTCTCTACAGAAACCCAGGTAAAAAAAATCCCCCACTCTCATAAAATACAACAGCAGCAGTAACCAGGTAAAAAAAAAAAAAAAAAAGATTGAGAAGCAGAGGGGGGGGGGGGGGGGGGGGGTGGAAAAGGGGAACACGGTCTAGGTTAAGACGGGGGACAGGGAAGAAAGGAAAATATATTTTCTATATGGAAGTGTGAGTCCAAAGTGGTTCTTCAGACGCAGGGGGGCCGGGGACAGCGAGAGCGCTGGGTACTTGCTGTTGTGTTCATTCAAAATGGAGGGGAGGGGGATAAAATGAACAAAAATGAGTCGAGTCCAATCCAACTAGGGGAAGGAACCAGCACTCTAAGGCAGGGGTTTATTCAGGAAGGGTGGTCTCCCTCTCTGGACTGAAACCGATACTTTACTCCTCTTCAGCCATGTGTTTTTTTGGGTTCCTGTGTGTACATATTGGAAATGTGAGCACATGTCTGTGTATGCAACCGGGTTTATTGGCATGTGTGTCTTTATTGTGATCGGCTCAGCTGCCCCTCTCGTTGCTGCAAAAGAGAGGAGGTCTTTTTCTTTCCTTATTTCTTCATTCATTTCATCTTTTTTTTCCTCCCAATATCAGTCCCCGACTACCTAGTAGTCATCCAAATCAAACAGCTCATCGTCCTCTCCCATGTACTCCATGCCCTGGAAGTCCACTCTGTACCGCAGAATACCTGAGAAATACAAAGACACGTCTCAGCAGAGTGCAAATGAAGACACCAAGTAATCCTCTGCAAGATCAACGAAAATAGTCAAAATAAATTATAAAACGGAAATCACTTATTCTATAGCCTAATTCCCATTACAGCCATGGGATGCCTATTAGTGTTCAAAGGGAAATGGAAAGCCTGAACTCCGCCAACATCTGGCTTCAAAGATCCATTTAGGGATCCTCTAAGCTAATAAGTGGCTTTTTCCAGGGTCGACGAGAAAACACTCACCTCCGATCCCTCCGAAGCCCTTGACAAACTGGGACCCCTCCTGGCTCTTGTCCGTGACTATCTCCAGAGTGGCTCCGAACGTTTTGTAGTTGTTGGCGAACCACTCCAGTAGGGGCATGCTCTCGATGAGCTCATGTTCCTGCCCGGTCTATTTCATTCATTCAAAAAAGGGAAGACAATTAAGAAAAAAAATTAAAATTGTGCATTAAGAAACTTCAAACCGACCACCTAAATTAACGGCAGCCAGACTTTAGTGGCTCAGGATTGTCCTCTCACCTCCTTGTCTGTGAAGTGGGACTTGTCTTTTTCTTGCTCCGGCGTTAAATACAAGGTCTTCTCGTCTAAAAAGCCAATAATCACACCAGGGGTTAGAGAGCAGTAAGGACAAGACATGCTGGGCCTGGTTGTCCATAATTGTGCTTGTTCATAATTTACTTTTATCGGTACCGTTTTCGGATCCGTTGTTCTGCTGCTCAGCCCCGTGCAAGCGCAGGATATAGCGCATCGTGTCCAGGTTTTCGTAGACTATGAGGATCTCTACAGCACCCATCTCCAGCGCTTTTAGTGTGTCCTCCACGCCGAAGCAGTATTTCCCCGTGTCCTGGCTGATCTCATCAAAGTACCGCCCTGCATAGATAGGAAGGGAGAGATATGAACAGGGAGTCAAGCAACGAAGAACCGCAGAGTCGTCAACCCCAATCCCAGAATTGCTGACCCGTGGTTGAAAGGTAACCCACCAATGAGCTTCTTCTCCTGGATAAACTTGACGTTGGACAGGACCTCTGCCGAGAGCTCGATGGCCTGGTTGAAACCGTTCTCTCCACCGTACGAGATATCCACTAGCTTCAGGACTTTCGCTTGTAACCTCTGTTAGGAAAAATGGATAAAAACAGAGGCATCTACGGTTAAAAACAAAATTAGAAACAGGAAGTTTAATAAACATACATAAAATAAATTGATACACTTGGAGAGCAACACACACATATATATACATACAAAATGTTTTTATAGCTAGGCAACGCCACGCACTCTTGGTTGGCTGCTAAAAAACCAGGAAGTGAAAGTCTGTACAGTCTGCCAGCACTCACTGAATGTCGCGAGTGCTCATTCGCATTGAAGTTAACTGAAGTTTAACTTCCATGTGCTGCATGCTAGCCTTCTCACAATCCCTCAGCATGGGGGTGACTGGGAGGAGAGTTCCACACTCCAGACCACATGTTTGGTTGGGCTGAGCTGCAACACCATGTCTACACTAGTTGTGTATGAAACATTGGTCCAGCTTTATGTAAAACAACAAACAGACTTACGGGGTCAAACATATCCGACTGGCTGAGCTCGGTCTTGAAGTCAGCCGATCCGGCCAGGACCATGCCCGCCACGTTGACCTTGTCGTTGGAGACGAAGAGCTGGACGGCCGTCTCCGCCACCTTCCGCACGTAGTTGTGCCTCTTCTCCATCCTAAGACGGGCGAAACGCAGGGCAGACTGTCCTCCTCTGCCTAGAATGAAGGGAGGGACAGAGACAAAAAGGACAGAATGACCACAACGCTCCACAAATATTCAAATGGGGAGGCAAGAAGCTATTTGTGTGAAAGACCCATGTCTAAAGTTCACGGTGGACAGCAGAGATGGCGGGGAGAATTTCGGCATGGTGGTTGTGAGCCGTACCGTGCTTTTTGGGCAGATCCACGGTAAACTTGTGCAGCACTTCTCTGGTGTTGCCCTGCAGCGTGCCGAAAAGAGCCCCGCTACCGTCAATCACGATGAAGCCAAACTTGCTGTCGTCGGACAGAAGGGCCGTCAACGCCTGGGTAAAGGGGGGGGGGGGGGTGTGGTTTGGTGGAACAAAGCAAAGGGGAGACATTTAGATCGTGCCATGAAGCAGGGAGGGGAGGAGAAGGAAGTTTCAAAAAGGCACACTGGACTGCCATTTGTACCTCTGTGTGGAATTTGTTGTCACAAAGGTACAGAGAGGTGTTGATTGGCTTGAAAGGCTCAAAGTCGATGTTGACCTTCTTCTCTTTGCCCTCCTCTGTCACAATGGTGCCACAGTACACCACCAAGCCGTTAGGTGGCACTAAAGGGGGCGAAGGGCAGAGAGGGCATTAGAGCACAATAATAAGCTGCTGCTACGGCAAACACAACAGCAGCTGCTGCTGCTCTGAGGAGCATTGCCACGAGGCACAATGGGTTTTAAAGAAGTGGAATGTGGTCATTATTATTGGAGGATCAAGCGTATTATCGTACACGTTAAGGAACCTGTCTGATATGAGAGGAGACTTAAGTCCAGGTCTAACAATGCGTGAGATTGGGCGTACCAAATTATAAAAACGCAACACGGCAGTGCATGTTACTGAACTATAAACCAAATGATGAATCCATTGATGAAACCTATTAATTTCCGACTGAACTTAAAACTGCCTGGGGGACGTTAAAGCTGAATAAAAGTGAGAGTTTTTATGGAAAACATGAATTGTCTGGTTGACCCCAAACTTTTGAAGAGTAATGTATAAATGAAAAGGAATGAATCCATAGAAGAATACAACAGAACTGGAAAAACCCAGCAAATGGAGATGGAGAAATTCTGTCATCCCAATGTACCTTTATTGTAGAGTTTTAGCCTCTGCTGTACAGAGGTGATGGCCCCGAGCACCGACAGTCTGTTGACTCTGCTCTTGATGTTGGAGGCCGTTCCAAACTCATCTGCCAACATCTTGGCCACTCTGGATATCTGGTCCTTAGGGGGAATGATCAGTGAGATCATGCTGGTCCCGTTACTGTTGAGACAACAAAAAGGGAACTGCTGTTAGGTATATGCTACAGTAGAAATACAAAAACACACAATAGGACTTAGGACACACGTTACAGTCGGCCACAAGTATGTAATAACACCCCAAAACCACAAAAGCCTGAAAAGAATCAGCACAATAATTATGTTGATCTCACTCAACATTGCACTGTAATTATCGGGTAAAAAAGGAACTGCTCTTAGATTCTGGCCTAGTGTACAAAAAAAATCTATATCACATGCATAAGATAGGCTACTGTTATACAGAAAGCCTATAATCATTAGCCCAATTCTTGGAGAGGTAAAGAGAAAGGCAATTCACCTTTTTGGTGAATTTCTCTGTATTCATAATGTATAGGCTACTGTTATACAGAAAGCCTCTAATCATAATCCAAATTGCTGAATAGGTAGCGAGAAAAACATTTCACATTGTTGTTAAAACACTGTAATGATCAAGGTTGGAAAATGAATGTGTTTATTGACAATGAGGACAATGGCTAAATTACTCTCCAAGATTCAAAAATGAAATACTTTAAATGTAAGAAAGACCAAAGTCTGGGTTCACCTATTACCTGGAAGCTAACTGAAGGGTAAGAGGAAATGACGATGGTACTTCAATTGCATACTATTCAATCTCTGTCCTTGACACCAAGGACTGTACTTATGTTTCACATATTGCGTCCGTATTCACTACCTGTTCAAAATGCAAAGCACACTCGCTGACGCTGCTTGTACATAGTTAACAAATGAATGTAGGACAAATGGTCAACCCTGTGGAACATGACAGGCGACAGACCACAGGACAGCACATTCTGCGCAACGCCAGATTGAACGCTGTTCTTTAACAAACAGCTGGCTCGGTGAACAGCTACATGTTATACCCATCCTATTAGATAACGTTACGACGACTATTCACTTCGAGCCGCAATACACCAACGACAAAATTCAAGAGTTGACAGTTTTCCCACCGGCTTCTGCTGGCTCGTTACCGTGGTTAAAAGTTAACAAAAAAATGCTAGGCTAACAACAAGCTATGATGGTCGCAAGGAATTATAAAGTGAATCGTCCATCATCTAACCGTGTACCAGGATCAAAGCCACCGCTTGACTGTTGTGTGCGTTATGTAGAAGTCTTTGGACACCCATTCAGTACACCCATCCGGTCCTATCCCCAACGTGGTATTGTCAAAGAAGCCCCACCGCGGCCTGCTTCTAGAAATGACGCCGACTAGCAGACCACCCAGCCGGGTTCTCTATGTATACATGGTACCATACGGTCTCCTCGGTTGTCCTAAAAACACACACCGGGGACGGCAGCTCTCGGTACTCGTCGCTGTCCACCGGTGTCGATCTTGTGCCGACACAGCAGCGGAGTCTCAGCCCGTATGTAGCGCGTTTAGCACGCTAGCACACGGAGCTAAAGTAAGACAAGTTAGCTAGCTAGCTAGCTAGCCGCTAGGCTACCACTCCCAGATTCGTCTCACTCCTCCGACATCCAGCTGTAGCGGCGCCGGCACAATCTCCCCTGGAGCGGTTGACCTATTTTATAAGCGTCCCCACACCGCGACCCCACCGACTCACCCGCGGGCGGCCTCCAAACTTTTGATCAGCTTCTTGATTTTCCATATCTCCACGTTCCTGTCCGCCGCGCTAGGGTCGTCCGCCATCTTCCTGCTGTAATCGCTTCAGCACCTGAAAATACAAGATAGAAGAAGAAGAATATCATCCCACCGTTACGACGGAACACAGCGATCACCCCCGTTTGCCTTAAGAGGATCGATTTTACTGGAACAACAAGCCGTCTACCTCTCCAGACAAGTGGCGGGTGTCCCGTGTAGCACCTGACCAGTGCTGGTGGATGGACGGGCCGTAACGGAAAGACTCTACCCTGGCTACCCCTGGCAGTAAAGTGCGCGGAAAAAACAGGCCCTAAGTGGTCTTCCAGGCCCTAGTGTCCACCCCATTCATTATCTAACGGGAGTCGGAGACGACCTAGATTCCCCGTATTCTCCGACAATAATAGCCAAACAGAATATTAACAATATTGAGGATTAATATTTTTTTGATAATTTGTATCAGCTCATGAAACCCGTACCTGCCTCGGACACCACCGCTCCGCTCTCTATCTAGTTCTTGCGCTACGGCTGCCGAGCCTCGGTGGTAGAAGGAATGACGTTGCCTTTCCAGCCGGTCTCTCGCTTCCCCACACTGCGCGTGGTCGGTACGATGGAGCTCACATGTGGGAGGAGGAGATTAGAATGTCGGTGTTCACTTCCTGGAAACCGCATAGAAACCGTAGACTGGACGTGGTTGGTTCCCATTCGGTCGATCGCAGGATTGTAGGCAACAAGTGGCTTGAAACTGTTGTCAATTATGGGACCGGGGCGTGTCTACCTTTGGATACATTTGAAGGGATTTGTAGTTTGGTGCACGCTACAGTTGGTAGTACAGAGCACCGTCGAGAGAGAGAGAGAGAGAGAGAGAGAGAGAGAGAGAGAGAGAGAGAGAGAGAGAGAGAGAGAGAGAGAGAGAGAGAGAGAGGAGAGAGAGAGAGAGAGAGAGAGAGAGAGAGAGAGAGAGAGAGAGAGAGAGAGAGAGAGAGAGAGAGAGAGAGAGAGAGAGAGTTTTAATGGCAGAACATGGAATCTGTCAGGTTAATATCATGACTTTAAAAGCACCTGAAGACTTCCTTTAATGAATTTTAAAATATAAAGAATTGGAATTGAATTCGGTCACAATCTGACGGATCATCAGTAATAAGTAAAGCATACGTAACTTTTAAAAAGGGAGCTGTAAAGGAGACTTTTCTTTTTCTTTAATTTATTTTTAACATTGCCCAACGTAAAATTAGAACATCTTATTTTTACCATAGGCCTACATTTGTAAAACACCAAAGTTCATAGCAACAACAACACAGAACAGGCTACCACAGTTAAACATGTCTAAGGCCTACCTAAATAATGGCGCATTTCCACTAGCACGGCTCGACCCGGCGTGTTTCCACTAGCACGCAGTACCTGCAACCGGGTACATTTTTGGTATCACCTCAGCCCTGGTTCCAAGCGAGCCGAAGCGTTACTAAAACGTGACGTCAGCCGACTGCCTTCCACTGATTGGCCGATGAGTGTTGTCACTGGAAGCGTCATAACCGCGCGACGACCGCCTAGAATGTAAATAAAAACAAGACGCGAGACAAGACACCACTTTTTACTGCTTTTTGACTTGGAACGAGATGGCTTCTCAGAAAAAATCCACTCCATGGTCGGTGGAGGAGGTCCAGACGTTCCTGACTCTGGTTGCCGAAGAACGGATTCAGAGGGAGCTCGACGGCACCACGCGTTGTTGTTGTTCTGGTCTTCCGGATTTGTATGTTGCTCGGCGCCGTGTAAATGACGTCACAGCAGTGACGTATCGAGCCGAGCCGTGCTAGTGGAAATGCGCCATAAGATGCCTTTTCCTGGACTTTTTGGAAGAAAAGTCATTGATCAATTCATCGAGACGAGTTCTGATTCAATGGCCATGAGTGACAGATTGTTCAGGCGCCCCTGTGTCATCCAAATTCATTTTTATCCTTGCCAATTTGGAAAAGGACCGCTCTCCCTCGCAGTTACTGACAGGTAAGGTCAGATACAGTTTTTATGCAGTGAAAACGTTGGGGAATGTTGAATCCACACTCGAGAACTGTTTTCAACGGCTTGGAGGATCGTTAGCACTAGCATCCAGCGCTGTAACATCTGCTGGATGGACGTCGTCTAGGCTAACTGATTCCACATTTTTCTAGTTTTTTGTTCTTGTTCTCGTTTTTTGTTAAAAAATGTTGAGATGGATCTTTAGTGTATTTTTCTTTCTTTCGTTTACGCTTTGCCGCCCAACGTTTCTCCATTCTCACTGTGAAATTGACCCTTGACCAAGCACTAGGACATTGACGTAACGTCCGATGATGCATTTAGGCCTATTTAAAAAAAAAAAATTAATGTGAAGTATTTATTTTGCAAATCAAAAACGTAGCATCTACTGGGTAGCAAATCCACATTTTAGCCTAGCCACCTTGTGTCTCCTCACTTGGCCCAGCAAGCTAGCATCCTGCCCTCCATGGCGGGTTTCATAGTGTCAACGGATGTTAAATTCTTAGAACACCGCAACCGTCTCTTTGCAGATTAGACAAACCGCCTTTTCCTTGCACTGGACAAAGACATAGTCATCTGTCCACTGCTGTTTAAAAACTCTGCACTCTCAATCTATTTTCCGTTTCCCCAACAGTTTCGACATTTCGTTGTCTTGCTTTCTTCCGTTGTGAACGCCCGCGCGCACTTGCAGCTTGATCGCCCGCCAGCGAACTTGGTGACTTCACGTTGCCAAGCTCTATTTGACAGCTCAAATATATGAAAAAGTACTAGGTAAAAACAAACAAACCATTGACTTTCACTTCCCTCAAAAAAAAAAGAAATTATTATTATTCTTTTTTAAATAGGCCATGTTTAGAGGGATTGTTTGGGATCGTTAAGCGGGCCACTCCAGTTGTTTAGGTGGGCCGGATGTGGCCCGGGGGCCGTAGTTTGGGGACCCCTGGTTTAAAATGTGCCCCATTTACACCATACCGCTAATGGCCGCTAATGGCCGATAGACTACCGATGTGGAAGTCGGGGTGATTCGGGTGACATCGGGCTAAAAATGTATGATCGGGTCAATTTACAGGGTAGCATTTACACATACCCGATGTTATAACGATAACATAACGATTCATGCCAGGGACGTTAAAACACGATAAAGCGCGGAAGATTAACGAATATAGCCGATGTACTCCAGGGAAACTCCCGAACGACTTGCGATGTCTTACGTCATACTCCCGTTCTATTCCCGATTATAGCCGATTAGCCCATAAAAACACCTGGTAGCCGATTCTACCCCGATAGACCCAAAATTAACAAACATGTTCGTTCTTTGCCGATGTTGCCCGTTGTTGCCCGATCATTGAGCATTTCTTCCCGTTTCTTCCCGTTGTCTAACGATGTTCCCGGGAAGAGTAACGGTGTTTCCCGATGCAACCACACTATTTCCCGATGTTATAACGATAGCTGCTGATTTAGCCATCGGGCACCATCGGGGCCCACTATCGGGTAGGTGTAAACAGGGCATAAACACTTAAGTTTGGGGGTATCCTAGTGGTTGCCGATATGTCGATAGTGTATTTTAACTTTGTTTGTTTTTTATTAGGCTTTTATACACATGGCTGTTTCTGTTTCATGGTGTGGTTTTCATTGGCCATATGGTAATGGTTGAATTGTTATTGATTTTATTGGATACTGATATATTATCTGATATATTAGTAAAGAAGAAAAAATGCCTGCTATTACTTGTTATAAATCAGTTATAGGCCTTATTTTACTGCTTTATTACTTGTTAATCTGACAGTAATGGTTGACATAATGATGATCTTTAAAGATGGCCAATTGAATTACTAGTTTTCGAATCCATCAGTGAATTGGTGCTGTAGGTTTCCTCAGCACACAATGCTATTTGATGAATGTTGTTCTTAATGAGTAAATTAATAACATCAAAATCTGCCTCTTTTTGGCAAAACGAAAGAGGGGACATGAAGGTTCAACTTTGTTATATATGAGCTTTTAACAATGCTTTGTAGTTTCTTTGTGTTTGCTCATAGCAGCTTTTCTGAGAACGAATTTCAGACAGTGTCTTGACACTTGGCAAGTTCCTTCCAAGAACCACAAACTTATTTTGTTTTAGTTCCTTTGATTACTCATTGATTACTCATTCACCTTATTATTAAAGTTTCCTAGTGTCAGTGACTTCATTATATCAATATGCCTTTGGTTTATAACACAGGCAGTATTATTAACCATCATCACTGAACATTTTTTTAACCAAGCAGATTTAATCATGTGCTTGTTAACTGGGCCTAATACCTCGTCTCACCCTCAACCGAAGATAAAATGCTGGTGCTATATATTTGCTTCTCACTAGATGGCGCCATTGGCTTATGAGGCAAATGCAATGAATAATAATAATAAAAGAAATGTGTCCAACACATATTTGTTAACACATAAAACATTTAGGCTACCTTATTAAAACATACTAATAAGTCATAAAGCTATTTGTATTGTGAGCAGTGAGGGAATTTTGTTAGAAAAATAAAACAATTATATATAATATTTTTTGGTTTAAAATTGAAGATGTTTGTAAGATGTAATATTATTTCAAGAGAAAACTAACCTTGGGGACAACAAAAACAACACCAGCAGCAGCAACAACAAAAACAACACGACAACAAAAAAATAACAAGAAAGGCATAGCCTACAACCCAAACTCCAAGCTAATCGATTGGCCAGCAGAAGTTTATGGCATTCGCTTCTTCTTGAATTGGTCAGGTAGCCGCAGCGGCATCAACAGGCAATGTATCACCATCTGTTGGCTATCAGCGCCGTAATGATGTGTCGCCTTTAAATGGATAGTACCTGCTGCTGGGCCGTGGATAATATGAACTGCTCTGACGGATGCTGTTCCCACCTGGGTTCCGCGCAAACAACATCCACAACGAGCCAGAAGGTCACGTGTGTTTCGTTCTGACGCGCAGTGTTAATTTGATCGCCAAATGTACTACAAATAGTAGTCAAAACAAATAGTAGTCCTGTCCTAGTATGCTACTCCGAAGAGACGGCAGTGATTGGTTCATTTGTCATACCATAGTTTCATACCATAGTGTTTGTGTCCAGAACAAAAATGTGGTCGGACGGTCTGTTTGCAGTATGATGATTATATTGTTTTGTATAAATATATATATATTCTGATTTAACTCTAAATATAAAGAGATAAAAGACAATTCAATGTTTGTGCATAGTTAACACATCGTTACCAATACATAGACGGACAATAGAGAATCAAGCCAATTTTTGTCATTCCGATGTTGAAAGAAATTCTCTGATCTGGTCACCTTTGTGACCAGATCTGTAGGATGACTTTAAGGACCAGTTGTGGCCCGTATCTGGAGTGCTCCTCTGGAAGGCCTCTCCTCAATACCAGTGAGACTTATGAAGTATGCTGATCATTGGTGGAATTGCCCGCCATCGGTTTATGACACCACAGGGGAGTCTATACCGCTCGCTCTGGTCACTATAGTCTTTGTGTGTGTGTGTGTGTGTGTTTGTGTGTGTGTGTGTGTGTGTGTGTGTGTGTGTGTGTGTGTGTGTGTGTGTGTGTGTGTGTGTGTGTGGTGTGTGTGTGTGTGTGTGTGTGTGTGTGTGTGTGTGTGTGTGTGTGTGTGTGTGTGGTGCGTGTATGTGCGTGGAAACAGTGAGCCAAAACAGACGGCAATCAAGTCTGCTACGTCCCTGATCTTCATCGGGCACCATCTGGTAACATGGGTGTTCAGAGAGACAAGGAGGAACGAAGGGGTTTGAGGACATTAGCTTGTGAAAGACTGATACCCCAGGGTGGGGTGCCACAGCAGATAGAGGCTGTCAGTGACATTGAGTTCAAGGCAGATCGTCCTACTATACCAAACAGAGGCTTAACAAGTCTGTGAAAGGACTGGCTCCTATCCCTTACATCTGTACAGAAAGATGGCAGTTGGCCCTGCATGACTCAAACCACTTCAGCGATAAGTTGAGAGGGGTGGGGGGAAAACCAGTGATGATTAAAGCTCTGTGACTTCTGTTGTCTTTCTGTCATAAAAAAAACATGCTGTGTTGTCACTGAACTAAACTCACTCCAAGAGCTTTTACAGCAGGAGGCGAAACTTTGAATTTCTCAGAGTTTTAAACAGCCCTTCATCTGCTACTGCTGAAGAGCTAATCTGAGACTCAGTATGCATGTTTCTCTCTCACACACACACACACACACACACACACACACTTGACTCTACCCCCCCAGCACACACACACACACACACACACACACACACACACACACACACACACACACACACACACACACACACACACACACACACACACACACACACACACACACGACACACACACACACACACACACACACACACACACACACACACACACACACACACACACACACACACACACACACACACAGTGAAAGAGGGGATCATAATTGTCAGCACTTCCAATGGCTTCCAGGCGACTTAAACCAATCTTTTTTATGGGCTGTGTGTGTGTGTATGTATGTGTGTATGCGTGTGTTTGTGTGTGTTAGAGAGAGTGAGAGTCTGCCCGAACATTAAGTGCCAAGAATTTAGATAGGCCCGTCTATCCACAGCATTGGCTTTGCCGTGTTTGTTTTCTTGCAGATCCCAAAGTTGACATTCTTGTCTCACACACACACACACACACACACACACACACACACACACACACACACACACACACACACACACACACACACACACACACACACACACACACACACACACACACACACACACACACACACACATACACATACACATACACACACACATACACACACACCCATCCCCCTCTCTCTTTCCCTCCCTAAGACCTTTTCTTCGACTCTGAAGGGGATGGGAGATTTGCGGATTTGCAGCCTAAATTTAAGTGGATTAATGAGGAGCAGAGGGCTAGGGTTGTCATAAATATACATGAAGGCTTGCTAGGTCCTTCCCCAGTAAGCCCCGCTCCATGTCCCCACAAAGTAGGCTATTAGTGGACTTCTCAACGCAGAGGATTAGGACCAATAACCTCAATTTAAACGCCGGCTACATGCGCCACCGTAATGATGCAGTCGATAAAGGACCTGCTGACCCATGTGTGCTTTTCCCCAGAGTACTTAAAGCAACGCTCCGTCAATCCAACTCTCCCCCCAAGGGGTGTCAGAGTTTAGCCTGCGATGCAGTCTCATCATCCACAATGTTCACTTTGAAAAAGCCATCTCATATAATCGGTCTCTGTTGGTTTCAGGGATGGGGTGCTGTTCCACGTCAACCACTAGAAAACAGATTGTTTTTTATACTGATGGGTAATAGGTAATAAACTGGTATGGCTTTACTAAATGATGTCCAGTTAGTTCATGCTGTCTCACTATGTTGCAGCAATTGAAGTTAGCCTGTTTATAAATGTATTGAATCGATGCGATAAAGACACACCGTAGAAATGTGTGTATGCACACTGAAGCACACAATACGCGAACAGGGTTTCAACATAAATCCAGTGCACACACGGTAATCTCCGCCGTCACTCAGCCAGGACATTTTAGGAACAAGTCTCAAATCATTATTCCAAAGTCACCACCATGACGGCCCTCCCAGATCCACTGATAGCACAGAAATAAGTTAGGACCCAAGAAGGCCATGCTAAGACGGTACGCGGGGGAACGAGTGGAAAATGGATTTTCTTCTCCTGGCCGCATTAATCAAATTCACCACGGATCGGCGTTATCAGATCAATGGATTTAATACAGCACATTAGATGAAGGCAGGCCTGTGTGTGTCTGTGTGTGTGTGTGTGTGTTGTGTGTGTGGTGTGTGTTGTGTGGCGCGTGTGTGTGTGTGCCCAGCGAGTTTACTTGACCGATTGCGCAGTGGTTGACTCGTGTTGTTTGTGTTTACAGGGTCCTTAGCAGAGGCTTTCACCATGAATAAACAGAGTATGCAGAACTGCTTAATGCTGTTGCTCAATATCAATTGCAAATTAAATAATCCATTCTGCTTGTGCCGTTGCAGAATGGATTATTTATTTATCGTGTTGTGAATTATTAAGACTTGTGTTAATGTGTTATCTTTGCCCCCACACAAATGGCAGGCTTTTCTTTTGCATCGGGCATCTGCACCAATAAGAACTGAATTCAACATAAGTACACCAGGCCGTGATATTTTGGGACAGGACAGAGACTTAAATTTATTCAGACAAACATCATGAAATTGTCACAGTAATACAAAGCTATTTTCAGCCCATAACATCAACATTCCATTGGAAAACCGGAAATGAAAGACACAGAAACAGAAACTGAAAGTCAACTCTACAGCACAGCGCTTCCATGAAGATGGCTACAGGACCGTAGCGGGGTTGGGATGAGGAACTATACACAACTCAGTCCATTACAATGTAACCGGACAGTATCACATGGCAATATATATATGTATACATATAGAACGATATACATATCTTTATATATTACTATATCAATTTATGGATAAGATATCTATATATATATATATATATATATAATATATATATATATATATATTGATCTATACATATTATATATTATATTCCTTCAATAATTTTTACAATGTAAAAAATATAGAGAATCGGCAGATAAAACTTGTTTTCCTCCAACTATGGCCATTTGGGTGTTGATTTGAAAGAGTGTATAAACTGTGTGTGTGTGTGTGTGTGTGTGTGTGTGTGTGTGTGTGTGTGTGTGTGTGTGTGTGTGTGTGTGTGTGTGTGTGTGTGTGTGTGTGTGTGTGTGTGTGTGTGTGCGTGTTTGTTTGTGTGTGGACCTGTTACTTGGGCAACAGTGGAAAGACTGTGCTGTGTTGCAAGGTCAGAGGTCCTCTATGTTGGGCCAACCCAGACCTAACAATGTTTCTCCTCCTGCCTGGATAAGAGCAAGCAAAGCGTAATATAAAGACAGAGGGCCGCCGGTCATCAGAGGGCCCACCAGAGCCACCACTTGGCCATGGCTGGGAACAGAAACCAGAGCTAAAAGGAGAAATTAAGGTTCAAGAGCAAAAAAAAGCAAAATAAGCTCGGCCACGCTCCACAAATATTTAACATTGTGAGTCTGCACTCGGGCAGTGGGTGTGCCTTCTTATGGCTGAATCGTTGGCTCAGTAATGAACCCGACTGAACATCCAATGCAACATTGGTCATCAACCCTGGAGGGACAGCATACATGGCTACATGATACATCATGTCTATGTACATGTTTGTACGCACAATTAAATGCCCCGCAATGCGGTCTGGAGGAAAACAGTGCAGAGTGTGTGCATGTGAGATCCCAAACAACGAACCACGAAAAATTGAAATGTAAAAGTACGATCCAGGAAGATAGCTGACCAACTGCTGCGGAATATTAAAGTACAAGCGCCTCACAAACTCAGACAGGCTTAAGTTTGAGCTCACTAGATCCTTGAGGGACCACCTGGTGGGGGTCGCTCGCTGGATGGCGGAAAGCCATCCTTGAGATGTACTAATCAACCACATTGCATCTGTCTCCACGGTAACGCTTGGAGAAGAGGCTGGGAAACGTAGCTGTTGCATTTAGCCAGAGGGGTTAGACCACAACAAACCAGAAGTGCACACCAGAAGGGTTTAATAAGAAATGGTGGATATTAATATTATTTTAATGAGCTCAGCGTGTATAAATAAATGATGAACATTAAATAGACTGAGGTTCTGCCTGATTGACCCGAGGATCGCCCCATCCATCTCCCCGAGGAGCAGGAGGCGGACGAGGGTGAAGGATTGTAGATACTCCGGTGTTTAAATTGGGCCAATTCACGCTTATTTCCTTGGAAGGGCTCAGGTCCTGTTCTTGTCTGTTGGAAAGCAACACTGAGCAGGGGAGCTCTTGCCTCTTCTACTTCTGCTTCTTCTGCCTCTTCTACTTCTGCTTCTTCTTCTGTGATGTGTCCAAAGTCCTGTATCTTTTTTTTCCACACTTGCTAATAATCAAGGCATGCATCATGCCACGTCGAGTGAAATATTGCGACTAAAATGCCATACAAATATAAAAAAAATCAAAGGAAAGCTAAAACCAACATAAGGCTTTCAATTTCCCCCTAAAAAAACGACTCTGTATCGGAAACTACCTTATCTATTATATTTAAATGCAATTCTACATGGACTTGTGCTACTGTGATAATTAGGAATTCCGAAGCTTAGTATGAGGCTCCCCAACACCCTAAGTTTTCCGTCTGGGAGCTTGTTCTTCCTTCTGTCTTCGTCGGTCTTGGTTCACTATAATAACGCCCAAAGGAGCGCTGGCTGATGGATTAACGTGAATCATGTATGACTCGATGATTTTATTCTATTCATGTGGAAGAAGACAGAAGTGAGGCTTGCAGGCCATAGAGACCTGGTTATTTTACAAACCCTGGTTGTAACACCTGGAGGGTTTCCTTCGGATAGACCCATGTACCGCTGCTTTGCCTTGTTTTCCATAAAATAAAGGGGCGAGTGTAGCTAGCACGTGTCAGGTCAAATGGAAATAGTTTCATGATAATAAAGTCTTCCACGGTTTTCATTGGCAGTCAACCCTTTTTATCGGAGACACAATTAGGGCTGGCTAAGTTGGTTGTGACTTTTCTTTTCATTAACAATTGAAACAATCTTAACGGTTGGCAGCTTCTTCACGAGGGAAGTAGTGCTGCGCTATTTGTTTTTCTTCTGTCCGATAATCACACCGATCTCAAGGTGAACCTTTAAACCAGAGGCCTCAGCCAGGGGGAACTACATGAACAATGAATCTATAAACAAACTGCATCTAGGGCAGTCTAGGACATCCAGGAAGCAAACAGATCAGAAACAATCCGAGACGATCCTGGGCCTGAGAGAGGAGGGGCCATCCCAAAAAAACATTCCAACGCTGGAGGGAACCCATAGCAGCAAACGTAACGAATAAATACCTCTCATAGACCCGACATTCTGGTTCCCGAACTCAACTTCTCGTCCAATCCATCAACCACCCTAACAGCTCTGCCCTCTGACCACAGACTATCAAATGGACACTGGGCAACGGAAAGAACTACAAAAAGGGGGCAGATAGGGACAAAGGAGGGCCGAGTTCATTGTAGTAAACATGATGTTGCTGCAGCGCGCAGGGGAAGGAAGCAGGGCGTTCGGAGGGGAGGATGAGCAAGAGACTTCACAGTCCTGACAGTCAGGACTATTCTATACAGAAGCTATTTGTATCTGGAGGAGGATGAGCTGAGGAGTGAGATGGGGGCTTCAGGGAGCAGGGAGCCAGCAGAATGGACCGGCGGGGAGACACACTGGAATGGCTTTAGATCTGTGCTGTTAGCGGAGGTTCCTGATTGGCCCTAGGACAGGGTAGGCCGCGGCAGAGCTACCAGACATAGCCCATCTCATCGTCCTCCTCCCGGTCTTCGTCGTCCTCCATGGTTCCTCTGGGGTGGATTCGGCCCCGCCTCTTCTTCTGCCGGCCCCGCCCACTCAGTGATGGCTCCTCCTCCTGATCCTCCAGGAGGACGACGCCCCCGCCACTGCTGAAGTCCCCAGAGGTCTCTTGGTCCTCGTCTGGTGCGGCACACACACACACACACACACACACACACACACACACACACACACACACACACACACACACACACACACACACACACACACACACACACACACACACACACACACACACACACACACACACACACACACACACACACACACACACACACACACACACACACACACACACACACACACACACACACACAGACACACACAGGCACACACATGCAAAAATTGATTAAATAAGTATGAAAACAAAATGATCCGCTTGATATGAGAATTGTGTATTCATCTTTTTCATTATATGTTGTATTCTGAGGTAGTTAAATGTAAGAGCCTGAGAAGAAAAACTCCAAAGAAATTGCAAAACCAAAAACGTATTTTGTTGAGGAGAAAAATGCTTCAAGAAAGCAACAATGGTGAAGCAATGTCCCTGAAGATCCTAAATGTCACTAAAGATTAGCTCTTGAATTGAACAGAATACACACAGCAGCCATACACACACACACACACGCACACACACACGCACACACACACACACACACACCCGCACACGCGCACACACACACACACACACACACACACACACACACACACACACACACACACACACACACACACACACACACACACACACACACACACACACACACACACACACACACACACACATCATCTCTCACTGGGATTGTTGTTCCGTCTTTTAGGCTATCTCGCCACCACTTTACTCCCCCATTACTCTATCACGTCTCAGTTCCTTGTGTTAAAAGACAATGTCCCGCCATCTTCAGCAGCCTAGATATTGGGGAGAACAGCCTGTGACTGGATCAAAGAGCTCTGGAAGACAGAGAGCGCTGCCAAGGGCAAAGAGGAGGATCCTGGAGAACAACGCAGTGCAGCGGGCGCTATGCCAGTCTGGAGCACGGGAAGCTATGGTTGAGTCTGAAGGGGAGACAAACGGCGTTCAGCTTCTATATTCATATAATCTATTCAATGTCATATTAGTGGGTAGCACTTTACAATAAGGGCACATCAATTAAACCAGATTCAGCACTAGTCAGTGCAGTTATATGCATTAATTAACAATTAGCTGACAGTTAATTAACTGTTAATTAATGTCATTAGTTAATGCATTACTTCACAATATTGTACATCATTAGCATAGAGGTTAGGGTTATTGGGTTTGATTTAGGATAAGGATTACATTACTTAATGCTTACCCTATAATGCTGCTTCATTTATATAAATAAATGAATACCCAAGTTAACAAAAATAATGATAATATGTAAGAGTCATCTTTTGGACTTGAGAAGTTTGAGATTATTCTTCCTCTGTCATTTTGAAGACGGAGAAGGGTTAAGAGGAGCAGATCCATCCTAAAGGCTCCGGACATTCCCAGCCCATCAATCTCCCGATGAAACAGCTCAACAGAACAATTGATATGCTCGGTGAAGCGAGTGAAGCCCCTAGATTTCCCTCCACACCACAGAAACCTCAAAACGTTCAGCCACACATTTCCTCCAAGAAAGTGACAACAGTGTTTATGTTCTGTCCCTCCGAGCGGCTCGACTGTGTGTGTGGAGAAGATTGATTGCGCACTGACGGGGTCCACGATGTGCAAACGGAAAAAGGAAATGAATCCGAAGAATTGCAGAAACAGCGCAGTAAAGAAAAGACGAGAGGGCACAACAAACTGAGAATCTAACCTTATTTATTTTTTACTCCAAACAATCTTTGCTTGAGTTAAATCACCCAGAGAGTGACTGAAATAGGGAAGATATTTATGCATTATGTTACATAATAAAGTGGGATGTTTAAAAAATCTCCAAGAAAAAAACACATCCTTGTGTGTGTATGTGTGTGCCAGTGGGCATTTTTGTGTGGGAGTGTGCATATGCATGCGTGTGTGTGTGTATGTTTGTGTGTGTGTGTGCATGTGTGTATTTAAGTGTATTTATATGTGTGGTTATGCGAGTGCGGTATTGCTGGTGTATGCATGGGTGTGTGCTGTAGTCGTACCACAGCTGGGGTTGCCCTGTTTCCTGGAGCCTGCGATCTCGTTGCCGTATTTGTCCACGCACCAACACTGACCCGTGCTGCCGTGACACTGAGTGGGCTTGAAGTAGCCCACCTCTGAACAGCGAGGGATGTAGGCTCCTACACAGGGCGAGAGACATAGACAGAGGGAGGAGAGAGAGAGAGAGAGAGGGAGAGGGAGAGAGAGAGAGAGAGAGAGAGAGAGAGAGAGAGAGAGAGAGAGAGAGAGAGAGAGAGAGAGAGAGAGAGAGAGAGAGAGAGAGGAGAGAGAGAGAGAGAAGAGGAGAGAGAGAGAGAGAGAGAGAGAGAGAGAAGAGAGAGAGAGAGAGAGAGAGAGAGAGAGAGAGAGAGAGAGAGAGAGAGAGAGAGAGAGAGAGAGGAGAGAGAGAGAGAGAGAGAGAGAGAGAGAGAGAGAGAGAGAGAGAGAGAGAGAGAGAGAGAGAGAGAGAGAGAGAGAGGGGGAGAGAGAGAAAAAGAGAGAGAGAGAGAAGGAGGTGAGGGAGATGGAAATAGGAAAGAGAGACAGAGACAGAGAGAGAAAAACGGAGGAGAGAGACAGAGAGGGAGGGAGAGAGATAGAAGGAGGAGAGAGAACAAGAGAGAAAAGAGAGAGAAGTGGAGAGATACAAGTGACAGAGGAAAGGAGCGAGATAAGAGAGAAACATAAAAAGAGAGGTGGTGTTATAAGATAGCACAACAATAGACACAGACACAGAGAGAGAGACAGACAGAAAGACAACACATTTTGTTAACAAGGCTCTTAATGTATTTACACACCGATGCACACATCAATTACCACAAGCCTAAATGGTCAGTTTCAGTCACACACAAAGACCACCCACTAGCCTCTTGCATACAGCCCTTATGGAGCGCCCTCAGCCTGTTAACGAGAATACGTTAATTGGAACGGATGACAAGAAAGGGAAAAATGACAATTATTACGGTGTATGTGATGTTTGTGTGCTGAAGAATAACTCCACAATAATATTTATGTGAGAGAGAGAGTGAGAGAGTGAGAGAACTAGAGAGAGAGAGAGAGAGAGAGAGAGAGAGAGAGAGAGAGAGAGAGAGAGAGAGAGAGAGAGAGAGAGAGAGAGAGAGAGAGAGAGAGAGAGAGAGAGAGAGAGGTAGAGAGGAGAGAGAGAGAGAGAGAGAGAGAGAGAGAGAGAGAGAGAGAGAGAGAGAGAGAGAGAGTGTGTGTGTGTGTGTGTTTGTGTGTTGAATGTTTGCCTAGGCATGCTGCAAGGTTACATTGAAAAAGAAAAAAATAGTTTGAGCGATGGCGAGAGAGCTGTTGTGATGACAGAGCGAGCGGAGGAATGTCGGGAGCGGAGGATTGTGGGAGCGGCTGATTGAAGCCTAAGGCTTATGATGGAGGTGTATTTCCAGAATAGTGTTTGATTGACAGCTGTCACTCATTCAGACTGACCTATGAGGCTCTTCAGTCGTCCTTGCAGCTGGATCTTGCTCTTCTCATTTTGGCAAGGCATGCCTGGTGACATAAAAACACAGAAAACACAGTCTGTGTCATATGTGCTCACTTCATCAGCCCTCTCCTGTTTTTGAACCAAACTTAAATCTGCTGTAGGGGAGATTCGAGAGTTGGGAAGAGAGTGAGAGAGAGAGAGAGAGAGAGAGAGAGAGAGAGAGAGAAGAGAGATGAGAGAGAGAGGAGAGAGAGAGAGAGAGAGAGAGAGAGAGAGACAGAGAGAGAGACAGAGAGAGAGACAGAGAGAGACAGAGACAGAGACAGAGGAGAGAGACAGAGACAGAGAGACAGAGACAGAGACAGAGAGAGAGAGAGAGAGAGAGAGAGAGAGAGAGAGAGAGAGAGAGAGAGAGAGAGAGAGAGAGAGAGAGAGAGAGAGAGCAGTTATTAGTGCAAGAGAGAGAGATTTTGAAACTTAACAACCAAAAACATGTCCCTCTCCCTTTGCTCCGTCCTTCCTAAAGTTACTCTGCCATCGAAAAGTGTTGCATTCACACACATTTGCTTGAAGGGCAAGATGCACTCCTTGAACTAATCAGGGAAGAGATGCCCGGATTTGTTGTGAAATAGCCAGGATTGGTCTAAAATCTAAGTTGTCTCCACAGAGGCAGGTGCTGTCACCAAAAACTGATATTCCCATGCAGCATTTCACTCACGCTGAAGGACGGCTATGGCATTAATAACAAAATGGACTCAAATAGGAGCTCTTAAAACGTACATACAGCCCCTTTAAGGGTGGACGGAATGGCCTGAACTGACTGGAAGATGTTTCCTGACCGTTATCTTATTTGATGTCCGGCAATATCAATTATTTATTTTCAATGCTAGTGGTCACATCACAACAGATTAATACAAAATATCCATGACAGCAACACGCTATCCAAATATTCAGATTATTTCGAAGGATTATTGCACAATTATTTCAAGATTTGCAAAAACTATTCCATTCCTTCAACTGCATCCTTGTTCCCTCCTCTCTTCTGTTGTCTATCTATCCTAATATCTCATTCATCGCCTCCTCTCACCACCTCATTTATCTTGTCAATCTTTCCCCTTGAATTTCCATTTCCTCACCATCCGTCACCAAGAGAAATACAACCACTCCACATCCCTGCGCTCTCTCTCTCTCTCTCTCTCTCTCTCTCTCTCTCTCTCTCTCTCTCTCTCTCTCTCTCTCTCCTCTCTCTCTCTTCTCTCTCTCTCTCCTCTCTCTCTCTCTCTCGCTCTCTCTCTCTCTCTCTCTCTCTCTCCAGTATATTCTCCAATCTCCTCCCCCAGCCTCCCTCTACATCATGCTCGCCGTGCCAATCTTACCGCACCAATTACCTATTCTGCTCCCCCGCTTTGACCGCGCCCTCATCAACGCAGATGTGCACACGCACGCACGCACCGCAAACAGCTCCCCCTTCTCAATTGCTTCGCCACTCGCCTCCGCTGGAATTCACTGCACTGTTTCAGACTTTCACACATACATTTCTCCCTCTATCTCGCTCTGCCACCTTTATCTCTCTCTCCCACTCACTCCCTCCAACCCCCCCCTCTCTCTTTCTCTCTCTGTTCCTCTTCCACATCTCTTTCACTCCCTTTCCTCCCCCTTCTCTCTCTCCCCCCTCCCTCTCGCCCTCTCTCTTCCCCTCCCTCTCTCTCTCTCCCCCCCCCGCCTCGTCCTCTCTCCCTCCCCTCCTATGTCTCTCTCTCTCTCTCCCTCCTCCTTCTCTCTTTCTTTCTCCCCCCTCCCTCTCCCCCTCTCCCCCCCTCCTCTGTATCTCTCTCCCTCCCCCCTCACCCTCGGGCTTCTGGAAGCAGTAGCACCACTCGTTGTTGGAGAGCTTTCCATCCTTGAAGGAGTCGCAGGAGTTGAAGAGCGGCTTCATGCACAGCTCGTACTGTTCCAGTAGGGGTGCTCAGCTCTGATTGGTCCAGCAGCAGGTCAAATTCACGTCCGCTTGTTGGAACAGATCACCCCAGCTCCAGCGAGTCCCATTGCAGATGGGCAAGAATGCTTGGTGTCGAAAGGCCTGGAGAGGGAAG
>OLKM01001653.1:82126-99626 GCA_900291075.1 Melanogrammus aeglefinus
ACACACACACACACACACACACACACACACACACACACACACACACACACACACACACACACACACACACACACACACACACACACATATATCCGAGTGACAGCGTAGCCGACAGTGCTGTCAGAGTGAGGTAATGGAGGAATAATTACCCAGCCGGACTGGCTCAGTGGGCGCCATCGGTTCCAGACAGAATAAACAAAGTGATGGAACCTGGGGTGTGTCTACCCCCAATGCTGGCGAGATTTGACAGCCATTGATCGCTAGCGGCTATGATATTGTCATGGTAACAATAAAAAGTAACTCAAAACACCCGTCACACAATGCGGAACGCCTTCTACCCAGAATCTGGGCAGGAGATGATCATAACAGAGATGTTTACAAAGGAGTCTTCCCCTGTTGTACATTCTCCAATTGAAGCCTGCTTGAGGCAACACTTGGCTCTTTTGCCGAGTGATGTTGGTAAGAGAGAGATGCAATCAAGTTACAACACCCTTGCAACATGTCAATTGAGAAAGTAGACCCTACAAATCTGTGAATTTGTCCGGTAGTCGTGCGTACATAATATGACGTAACATCATCTCAAAGTATATCATGTGTACATTGATGGTGATATCAAACATATGTATGCACCGCGTCTCATGGCTACACATGGCATATTCATCTCTACCTGCAGTATGCATATCTTTAGGTAGTCGGTGTTTAGTTTGACTTTCTCTACTTGTGATGTGTTGAGAATAATAAGTACGGGACCAAAAGAAATGGCAGGGGATGTGGAGGAACAAGGAGGAGGAAGAGAGGACCGAAGATAAATGAGAGGAGAGGAGAGATGAGGAGATGAGGAGAGGAGAGGACATGATATGACATGAGAGATGAGGAGAGAAGAGTGGAGAGGAGAGGAGCAATGGGGAGAGGAAAGATGAGGAGAGGATGAGAGAGATAAAAGGAGTGCAGGAGTGCAGGAGAGGTGCAGTTGTCGCCGGCAAGTTTGTCCAGACAATGCAGCAAGGAAACCTTCCTATCCACCTAGGGATTCAAATCCTTCAAGCGGTTGACTTTGCTTTGTGCACATGCAGCACGTCCGGGGTCCAGATAATAAGGAAGTGGGATTAAGGAAGGCCCATCGAGGAGAGCTTGCATAGCATGTCTAATTACTGTCTAAGAACGTCCCTCAACAACCCCAACTCAGCACTAAGCCCCCACTTTACTACCATCCACACACTCCCACAAAAATGAGTTGCAGATGTTCTGCCTGCTAATGATTCCAAATGGAAACAAGGCCGGATAACAGGGCTTGAACCCCGTTCACAGACTCTAGGGCAATTATTCCATTTGGAGTGGAGGGGCATGTGAATTACTCCATTTCAGGGATCAGAAAACAAACATGGTTCAACTAATAAGCAGACTGAACCGCGTTGGCTGAAATGGACCACTTTAAAGGAATTACACCGCCTGAATACGTCTGTGTCCGTGTGGCGAGTTGTGCTTCAAATCCATGAACTCAAACATCTGCTACAACAACAAACAACTCAGCATAAAATTATGCAAAGACATCTCACCTGAACCGAAGAACTTAAAATGAACCTGATTAGGTCATTTGTGATAACATGAGAGAGAACATGAAAACCCTGAAGAGAAGTGTTTGCAGTTGATTCAACACTCGAGCATTCAAACCAAAGCATACAGCCAAGCCCCCATGCATGCGGGCTCCCATCCGTCCCACCGGCGAATGGGAGCCTGCATCAAGACACAAGTGCCCACCCAGTGTGATCGCTATGGCAACCCGTGGGAGGCTGGCCTGATTGGAGTGGAATGATTGCACTTTACATGTACCACATATCTGGTCAGTTGGAAGGAACGGAAATAGATGAATACACAAACACGCTCTAAAAATGACAAGCCCACAACACACGGAGCACAACTGTTGCTTCATATGTGTAGCAGGGCCCGATAGAAGGAACTGACTCATAACAGGGTTTTTTGGTTTGATTTTAATGGAGCAAAACACATGGAGGACGAATGTAGCTGGGCTAATTTTTTTTGGTGTATTTTGGCGTGAATACAAAAACTTTTCTTTGCTTCCGTCCTGGTGCGGCCGTGTGCTTTGACCTAGACATTGTGTCTGTTTATCTTCTGCAGATACGATGTCACATTATAATTCACCCAGCGAATTGAGTGTTCCTGTATGTTGTACTGTTACTAATAAAGTAAAGGGTCTTCTGGTGTCTCCACCCCTTCTGGTGTCTCCGGCCATGATTGACGAGCACAGCCCGTTATTTAATTATCTCATGGATCCCTTGAACTACGGCTGTGTTATGGATGTGTTCAGACCAGGAGCAAAGGTCATCGAAAGCTCTGACTAGGCAGAGAATCTCCGACCCAAAGAGAGTAAACAAACTCCAATGTTTCCAGTCCCTTTCCTTTGTGTTTCCTTTCAGTGGTTGTCCGTCTCTGCTCTAATTATGCAGCCTCCTGTGAGGCTGGCAACGGAGGCAGTCATTAACAGAACAGACACGGCCAGGTGACCTCAAAGGTCAGCGGCAAAACAAAAGCTTTGGCTCCGGCTTATTATTTTGATTTGTCTTTGCTGGGGCTTTTTTGGCAACCTGTCCGAGTGTGTTCCCCCGGCGATGAGAAAACAAAGGTCAAGAGAAGGTTAAAAAGACATCAAAGAGGAAAGAGTATGCATGGGTTGAGTCGAGCTGTCAGCCGGGGGGTCCCCAACACATGGACACAGCTTGATTAAAACCTCCCTCCGGGCTGCAGCCCTCTCTGGATGTTCTCATATTTATGATCTGGAAAACCGACCAGACTGTCTGGGCCTTTTTTGTCCCTTTGTGCTGTCAATGACCGTAATTTAGGACTCACTTTTCAAAAGGCCGCACTTCAGAGAGCGGTGATGATGGGATTATGCCGTTAAAATATGATGCAATGTAGCCTGTCTGCGAGACGGACCAGAGTGGAGAGTTAATCATCATACCGCATCTCCCAAGAGAACAGAGACTTCATGTGCGGACCTTCCGCCCACACCCCCACGCTGTCAGTGAGAAGGTCAGAGTTCTTTGGCAGAGGTGAGCCGGAAAATACTGCAAAAATGTGGGGTTGTATATTGTTATAATCAAGCAGACAGCTACTCACCAGCCTTGGTGGTCGGGCGTGCTGGTCGGCTGGCCTCCTGACCGGGGAGACATGGGCAGAGCCCGTAACACTTCACCGAGAGCACCTTCCCAGACATACAGCCATGGAAGTCCAGCTTACACTGGAACAGTGGACACAGAAATAAATGCATTATCTTTCCCATAGGAGGTAGGGTCAAGCACTGCTTTGGTCGATACATACATGAGAAGGACCTCAGTGGGTCTCACATGGGTTATATATGTTATGTCGATCATGTTCCAGATTAGTATACCAAATATGAAGTCCTTCAAGTTATGAATGGGGACATGTTTCCGACACTTTGTTACCAAACAATGGACCAAAAGCATGGAAACGGTGTTAAAGACAAGGCCCTGTTTAGATTTGAGTTACTTTATAAGATACAGGATTTTAATTGGAGAAAATCACAACAATTAAAAGTTAAATAAATTAAAGTTAAATGCCGGTTTTTAGAGGGGATCATCTGAAATGATATTGCCGTTTATTTGAGATGAACAGATGTGTCTATTGCGCCGCTTTTAAGACACACACACACACACGCAAACACAAGCGCGTGCACGCACACACACACACCCTATGGCATTCTATTCTTCATAGCAGTGCAAACCCGGCAAAAAGCACTAAAAACCCAAACGCTTTAGAACGTAATTTAATCGTATTGCTCTCTTCTCCAATACACAAGGGGTACCAAATTGTTTGGCGTGGTTGAAAAAAAAATCCAATCACAAAATCCATCCAAGAAAGTTATTAAAACCCAAATGAGTTATGTAAATTCACACTGAGAAGGACTGGGGGACCCCCACTTATTTGCGGACCCCCGCAAGTGAATGCAAGGGTGTCCGCACACATACACACAGCCATACACACTAACACGCACAACGAACGCAGACACACTCCTCGCTGCTCTCCACATCTCTCCTCTCTGCTGACACTTTCAATTTCCCGGACTCTAATTCAAATCCATCATTTTATTCTGCCGGTCGCCACATGGATAGTGTTGCTAATGTCTCATAATGAAATCTGTTGACAAAGAGACACACTCCACGCCCTTCTTTCCACACATTGGATTAATCCCGGTAGGTAGAGATAACAGCGAAAGAGAGAGAGAGAAAGAGAAAGTGAAAGCAGTGGGAGATCGAAAAGTATAAATAAATCAACTGCAGATCACACCATAAGATTAGAATTATTCCTCCAGCACGTGGTTGCCGTACGTGTGAGAAGATGTGACTTTAAAAACAGACGATAACATCAGACGGTAACATTGGATGGTAACATCAAACAGTAAAATCGACCGTATCATCAGATGGTAACATTGCACAGTAACATCAGACTGTGACATTAGACGGTAACATCCGATGTTAACATCAGGCAGTATGTTCCGATGGTAACATCAGACAGTAACATCGGACAGTACTATCAGAGGGTAACCTCAGACGTAACATCAGACGGTACGTCAGTACGGACTTCGGAAGCGTGGCTCACGGATGGGGGAGTAGTCTTTGCAGAGGCATCCGTCAGCCAATCAAATCGCTTCGCGCTCCATTTTTTAAATTAACTTATCGCGCTCTACGTTTCCAGTATCACCGAGACGCGTCACAGTGCAATCAACGCGATCGATGATGACATTCGCTGCCGAAAAGTTGAACATTTTTCAACTTTCTGACGGTTTCGAACGCTCCAACTGAACGGACGGATCCACAATGCATTGCGCGTCCGTCCCCATTCAAAGTCAATGGGTGACGGACAACTGACGGAGGTAGTGGGCACGAGGCTTTACATCAGACGTAACATCAGACGGTAACATCAGACGGTAACATCGGACGGTAGCATCAGACGGTAACATCAGACGGTAACATCAGACGGTAACATTGGACAGTACTATCAGAGGGTAACATCAGACGTAACATCAGACGGTAACATCAGACGGTAACATCAGACGGTAACATCGGACGGTAGCATCAGACGGTAACATCAGACGGTAACATCAGACGGTAACATTGGACGGTAGCATCGGATGCTAACATCAGACGGTAACATCAGATGCTAACATCGGATGGATACATAACACGGAAACATCACACGGCAACATCATATGATAACAGGGCTCTTAAGGTATTGGTTAATAATACTCAGTGAGCAAATGAAAAGTAAGGAGGACTATGGACCGATAAAGATGTGATATGTGACCTGTGAGGAGTAGATATGACCGTCAGACCCGCACACAGGGCCGTACGCGATGGCTGGGCAGGGCCTACATTTCCCATGAGCAGCGGCGACCTCCAGCTTGTGTTTGTGGCCTGGGGTTGCTTTCCTGGTCTTTGTGCTGTGAGAGAGAGGAGTGAGAAGGAAGGAAAAAGAGGAGGCGAGAGAGAGATTCATTTAGAATACAGAGCATTTAGAAGAGAGAGGGTGTAATGATGGTTCACCTCCACACACCCAGAGCCCGTGTATATGTGGGAGAGATTGTCTTACTGGCTATCCTGTAAGAGAAGCAGTAATTTAATACTTTAAATGTGGAATAACAAAGGGCTGGATGTTGTTCTTGTCACAATGAGGATGTTGCTCGTGCATAGAGCAGCCTCCCTCAATAAGGGACTTTGGGTGGCGATGACGTCATGTCATGTGAAATGATGAGCCGTCATGTGTATTCCAGAGGCGGCAGAACTTTCTTTGTGCCCTGTTTGCAGCGCTCACACGTGCAGCGTTCCCATGACAACGGTGGGCGATCAATTGCTCCCTTGCCCCACGCTCCTGCCCTGCCTTGCCAGAGAAACAGGCTGCTTAGAAGGCAGTGAGAACAGTGATTAACACACACACACACACACACACACACACACACACACACACACACACACACACACACACACACACACACACACACACACACACACACACACACACACACACACACACACACACACACACGTACAGTCAAAGACAGGCATTAGCATAAGTGCTCCAAGCAGCAGTGTAACTATTATGACAATCACCTCAGCAAAGTTCCCGATGTTTAACACATTTCCACATAATCTACTTTAGAGAGAATCCTGTGTGTATACAGGAATGTAAGTATACGTGTCTCTGATGGTAACAATGATCAATCACGCCCTCTATTGTGGTAGAAAGCTGTGGGTGGAGACAGTGGCAGTAAAATAAGCCACTCATTCCACCTTTAGTCTCTGAAGTTCTCTCTCTTTCTCTCTCTCTCTCTCTCTCTCTCTCTCTCTCTCTCTCTCTCTCTCTCTCTCTCTCTCTCTCTCTCTCTCTCTCTCTCTCTCTCTCTCTCTCTCTCTCTCTCTCTCTCTCTCTCTCTCTCTCTCTCTCTCTCTCTCTCTCTCTCTCGTTCCATTAGAAAAGTTTTAAACTGTGAAAGTGTTTGAGAAGGCCATGTTGAATGATTCACCAGCTAAATGGAATCCTCTAAAAGGAAGCTCTAATAGAGGGACTGAATGCCTCATGGATTGTCGCCTGTCACTGTGATTGCTGGAATCAAATAGGCTGGCAATGATTAGAAGGATGATTTCAGATCTGTGTCAACAAACAACTGACCCTCGTTTTCTCTGAGTGGCCTTTCACACATGCACCGAAAGTCTGACGTTCCCTGGATAATCCCCAGTTGAGATATACGTATAAACAAAAATGTCAGCATGGGCCCCTCTGGAGTTGAACCTACCAGGCCCCTAAGGTAAAGTCTGGAGTATCGGACAGCGGGAGAAGTTACACCGAGCGTGTGGGGCATGTTGCTGACGTGAAAAAAAGTGCTCTCACAGACTCCAACTTTGTTCTGCTTTTGTCTCTTCTGTTCATATTGTGGGTATGCCGAGTTAAATGCTGGTGAACTTCTCTTCAACTCGGTGGAGAGCAGTACAGTGTAGTTGTACTGTCAGGTGAATAGCAGTACAGTGTAGCTGTACTGTTGTCAGGTGAAGAGCAGTACAGTGTAGTTGTACTGTTGTCAGGTGAAGAGCAGTACAGTGTAGTTGTACTGTTGTCAGGTGAAGAGCAGTACAGTGTAGTTGTACTGTTGTCAGGTGGAGAGCAGTACAGTGTAGTTGTACTGTTGTCAGGTGAAGAGCAGTACAGTGTAGTTGTACTGTCAGGTGAATAGCAGTACAGTGTAGTTGTACTGTTGTCAGGTGGAGAGCAGTACAGTGTAGTTGTACTGTCAGGTGGAGAGCAGTACAGTGTAGTTGTACTGTCAGGTGGAGAGCAGTACAGTGTAGTTGTACTGTTGTCAGGTGAAGAGCAGTACAGTGTAGTTGTACTGTTGTCAGGTGAAGAGCAGTACAGTGTAGTTGTACTGTTGTCAGGTGAAGAGCAGTACAGTGTAGTTGTACTGTTGTCAGGTGAAGAGCAGTACAGTGTAGTTGTACTGTTGTCAGGTGAAGAGCAGTACAGTGTAGTTGTACTGTTGTCAGGTGAAGAGCAGTACAGTGTAGTTGTACTGTCAGGTGGAGAGCAGTACAGTGTAGTTGTACTGTTGTCAGGTGAAGAGCAGTACAGTGTAGTTGTACTGTTGTCAGGTGAAGAGCAGTACAGTGTAGTTGTACTGTTGTCAGGTGAAGAGCAGTACAGTGTAGTTGTACTGTTGTCAGGTGAAGAGCAGTACAGTGTAGTTGTACTGTTGTCAGGTGAAGAGCAGTACAGTGTAGTTGTACTGTTGTCAGGTGAAGAGTAGTACAGTGTAGTTGTATTGTCAGGTGGAGAGCAGTACAGTGTAGTTGTACTGTTGTCAGGTGAAGAGCAGCACAGTGTAGTCTGTGCTTGACAGCTCATTATTTATTATGGCCCAGTCACAAACCTAATCGAAGCTGAAGAGGCTATGCCAAGCTGACACTTGGTATATTTATTCATCAATACATTTGAAACAGTTTTTACTTGAAATATTCTCCTGGCTTTGTCCTGCCTGTGATAAGCAGCCGGTCTTACAGCAGAAGGGTGAGTCCTGCATCCTGACTGGCAATACTCACCTGTGTGTCGGTTGCGTAGGAGTGGTGCAGGTGGCTGTCATGTAGTCGTGGCTGACGCACACCTTGTGAGGCGGGCAGCGAACCAGCAGACAAGGGTCCTTAGTGGCGTCCAGTCCTACGAGGGAGAGACAAGCAGGACAAAACGTCATCTGTGGACCATGAAATTGGGCTTTGGAGGACACATCAACACCCCTGAAGAAACACATCACTACACGCCGACTGCAGGGAGGACAGTGTAGAGGCAAGGGGGTTCCATGGAACCCCCTTGCTTCTGTCAACGAGTGCACTCGTTGACAGAAGCCACTGGTTCATCCCCAGCCCCTTCCTGTAGGGACGTTACCCTTTCATTACCTACTTCATTTGAAAACATTAAAAGCATTACTTTTCTTTTTCACCACAATGTATGAAGTGGTTCATCGAGGTACATTATCTATTATGAATTATCTACAAAAACACAGATCACATTTTCCGAAAAAAGATCTCCTGCTAAATGGGAGTGAACCTGTGAACGATTTAACCCCAACTTGGCCCACAATGACCAGTAACGCTCCTTTACAAAAAGTACATTTGATTAAAAGGGTCTCCAACTTGTATCGTATAAGAATGCCTTCCTGTTGGCTTGCTGTTTATAGGTGACAGTTACGGATAGACAAGAGATGGCCGGTGTTGTTCAGTGACAGAGCGAGGGGTGGGCTGGTTCGTTCCCTGAATGGGGGGCATCAACGAGAGAAGAAAGGAGACAAGGCAACGCAGCAGGAGAGGTAAATGGAGCCGGCAAGCAATAAAAAAAAAAGGAGGAGAAATAAACAGCAGACGGCATTCAGGAGCCGTCCATCGCTGTCAAACAAACGGAATGTGACATTATAGCGTAGGTTGACTTTAGGTCGAAGTCAAGGTAAACCCAAGCGGAAACGCGAAACTAGCTCCCACCCCAGAGTTTGCAGAATTCTATCGGTATAAACGTCAGTAAATTGTTATGAGAAGCATCTTATTTAATTGTTTCCCTGCTTGAACGTGACAGCCGAACGTGAAAGTTACAGATTAATACAATTTCATGGTTTCTAGGTATGTTCAAATCCATGTGTGCTCACACACAGCAGCACAGTTAAACACACACACTCACGCTTGTGTGTGTGTGTGTGTGTGTGTGTGTGTGTGTGTGTGTGTGTGTGTGTGTGTGTGTGTGTGTGTGTGTGTGTGTGTGTGTGTGTGTGTGTGTGTGTGTGTGTGTGTGTGTGTGTGTGTGTGTGTGTGTGTGTGTACGTGCATGTGTGCTCATACTGGTATAAATTAACCGTGCAATTGCCATGGTAATTGGGCCAAAAATGCTTCCAGATTCTGAAGTAATGAGGACTTGTGTATGGATCAAAGCAGCATGCAGGTCGTTAGCGTACGGCTGATAACTTTAGAAGACAGCAGTGGCGCTGCCTCCATTAGGACCCTAATAGCTTGTGTTGGAGCCACAGCTGTGTGTCAGGCATGAACACGGCTGATCACAAGCCAGGCGGATGTTTACACGCCACTTTGTTAGCATCGACTCAGCAGCGCGACGAATCAGACGCTTGTGTCTGCCGGCCACGGGGAACCGCCGCGGGACATCTGGTCCGACCGTTTCTCAAATCCAAGAAGCTCGACGAAGGGCGTTCCTTATTGAACACCTTCACAGATCCGCACGGCTCTCAAACCGCTTGGGATGCAGAGCAGACCAGTGCGAGCCTTCCTCAAATCCTTCAAACTCATTTAGTTAAAACCCTGATTCTGGTGCCAGGGTCTTTAGACAATGCACACAATATCCCCCCATTGCCGATGCAGAACGCTGCTTCGGGTCAGTCTGTCTGTGTGTCTGTGTCTGTCTGCGGCACATTGGAATGCACAAGCATTCCAATGTGCACAAGCTCAATGAACGACTGGCAGGAACATTGTCGGTACGTCTCCAGGCTGACGTGTGGATCGTCTTCTCTCACGGTTTTTTGGGATATCTCTCCCCTTCTCTCCAGCTTCACCCACTTTCACACTCTTGGCCACAAGAAGAGCCCCTCTCTCTCGTCGTCCTCCTAGAGGAAATTACATCTCCATCCTAGAGGAAATGACATTGTTGTTGGTTGCCGGGCCAATAACGTCCACAGAACTCGAGAGCAGAAAACCGCGTGCAAGATCGAGATCTGTTTTTTTGTCATGGCCTCTTAAATAGAGAGAGAGAGAGAGAGACAGAGAGAGCCAAAAAGACATAGAGAGAGGGGTAGAGAGAGAGAGAGAGAGAGAGAGAGAGAGAGAGAGAGAGAGAGAGAGAGAGAGAGAGAGAGAGAGAGAGAGAGAGAGAGAGAGAGAGAGAGAGAGAGAGAGAGAGAGAGAGAGAGAGAGAGAGAGAGAGAGAGAGAGAGACAGAGACAGAGAAAGAAAGGGAGGGGCAGAGAGAAAGAGAGATAGAAAGAGAGGGGCAGAGAGAGCGAGAGAGAGAGAGCGAGAGAGCGAGGAGGTTAAGGATGGCTGACCACGATACAGTGCTTCTGCATTACAATTGACTGGGTGCTCAAACAGACGGGTGCTCTTTACTTAAGACTCCTTGAGCTTAACAACCACCTGTAATGCCCTTCTCCAGGCTCTCTCACTCCCTCTCTCTCCCCCTCTCTCACTCCCTCTCTCCCCCTCTCTCGCCCTCATTCAGTCCTCCTCCCAGGCCATTGTGTTCTACTCCATCTTCATATTTAGTTTGTATTAGCTCTCTGCTGGCCTTTTATTGGTGGTCTTGTCATTAACTTTGGCTATGAATCAACGGCCTCTTATTAAAGCTATCCCCTCCTCTCACGCCTCTCTCTTCTTTGTTACATTTCTTATTGGGCCTCCACTTTCTTCTCCTTCATCTTTTTAATTAGTTTTACAAGAAGGAGCAGAGGAGCTCAGGAGTACTGCTTGTTCCTTTCTTTGAAGCACAATGGAATCATTTCACTATTTAAGACAGCGTTTCATATCCCCCCCGGTGTGAAAATGCACTTCTAGACGCACAGAATTCTCAGTTGTAGGCTTGGCACTATAAGTAGCTGTCTGCGTGTGTGCGTGCATGCGTGTGTGTCTTTGTGTGTGTGCGTGTGTGAATGTGTGTGCATGTGTGTGTGGCTGTGTGTGTGTGCATGAGAGTGTGAGTTTGTGCGTGCTCGGGGCTGTGTTTTGCTGCATGAGTGAGTGAGTTTGTGCGTGCCTGTGTGTTTGGCTGTGTGTGTGTGTGTGTGTGTGGGGGGGGGGGGGGTTGCTGCATGCATGGATGCAAGTGTCTGAGAGACATTATTGTTCTTGCACTACTTTGTTTTCAGAACATTCTAAACATTCTAAACATTCAAAAAACTGGACTTGGTGTACAAAGGGACATGGTTCCCGGTGGAAAACAACTCTTTTCTTTCCAGATGCACACTGAGAGCCACATGGGACCTCAGCTCACACCCATCTATACCGATCTCATTTGAAACTAAAAATGTATGTATTGTCAAAACTGCCAAGTGGAAGGGGACATGCTAGTCTTTCATTCAAATCTGATGAAGATTTCTCAAAGTGGATGTACGGTGTGATATATGTATAATTAAAGCACAAGACGCAAATGCTCTTTCAGAGAAGACACAAAAAGAGAAAGGATGGAGCCAAGAATAGGGATGCTATAAAGAAGAATTGTCTACCTGATGTTCTTCTGACGTCAGGTGAGGGGCAAGACCCAGAGATCAGGGACGGCAGAATCAAGATGGCCAGGGTCCTCTTGGAACACATGGCGGGCACTGCCTATCATTCATGTATGTAACTTTCTGACGCATTCCCTCGGGTTATGAGGAGTTCAAATGGCCATTACTTCTCTCCCCCTGCCAATAAAATGAGTTAAAATTGCCATCGGTTCACCCATCCATCCAGCCCTTTTTCAATCGCGGTTCACTTTAAGGGACGTCGTTTCGTTTCACCAGAGAGTGATTGACTGTCGACGAGAATTGTTTCTGTCCAAGCATTCCTGGTAGCAGGAGTTCCTTTCTCTCACTTTCTCCCGCCTGCTGGGAGAGGCTCACTGGAATTCACGTTGGGGGGGGGGTAGTACAAATATTGTTGTGGTTCTAACATAACCATATGGAGCACCAAAGAAAAACTGAGCAATTATATATATATATATATATATATATATGGAAGAAGTGAGATAGAGGTAAGAGAGAGAGGCCTAGAGAAGTGGTGGGAGAGAGAAATAGAGAATGGTTAGAGAAAGAGAGAGGGTGAGCATAGAGGTGGAGACAGAGGATGAGAGAGAAGGAAGGAGAGGGTGAGCGAGAAGGGCTGAAAGAGAGAAATATGGAGTGAGAGAGACGGAGAGAGGGAGAGCAAGTGATGGTGAAAGCGCACGAGAGAGCGAGAAGGGGAGTGAGAGGGTGTGAAAGATGTAGAGAGAAACTAGGCAATGCAAGGCAAAGCGAAACATACGGCAGGTTAATTCTGAAAACCGTTATGATGCTGCTTCGAGGTCAAAAAAACGTTTGCCGCCCCTACTGTTTAGTGAATATAAATCCAGGTTGAAAGCATACAGGTGATTCTGTAAAAACGTGAGTATTTTAGAAACAGCCTCATCATAAATCTATTGAATAAGAATACCTCCTTTATTTCCCTCTTAGCATCTCTCTCCCACTCCCAACAGTTTTGCATAACATAAATTTCTGTGTGAGGACACAGCTCCAGCCTGATACCCACAGCTGACCTGCAGGTCCTCTCCCAGCCAGGCCTTGGATCTGTTCCAGGATCAGAAGGCCTTTGTGGGAGTAGACCTTCTAGCCCGTCGTCAGAGTCAGAAGTCCTTTGTAAGTAGTTTTGTGTCGTTTTTGAATGCATCCTGTGACCTTTTCTGGGGTCCGTGGTTGCTCAGCCCGAGTTACCTCTTTGGCTTTGTCTTGAGTCAGCGAACACTCCACCCTACGCTCCATGCTCCAACAACACCTCCAAAGTTCACACTCTGCCCTGCACACTCCAGTCCCCATGGAACAGCAAGACTGGTGAGGCCTTTTTGTCTCAGTGCCAGGACAAAACTATATCTATATTAAAATTAATGTATATATCTTTCTATCTATATGTATACACATTTCCTTGCATCCATAGGACTGAAAGTCCTATGTTGTGTGTGTGTGTGTGTGTGTGTGTGTGTGTGTGTGTGTGTGTGTGTGTGTGTGTGTGTGTGTGTGTGTGTGTGTGTGTGTGTGTGTGTGTGTGTGTGTGTGTGTGTGTCTGTGTGTCTGTGTGTGTGTGTGTTAGTGTTTGTTTGTGTAAAGTGTGAGTTTCTCTTTCCTTATAGCAGGGCTATGCAGGATTCTCATTAGTCTTCTTCCTGTCAATGTTTGTGTGCTTGAGTGTGCTCGTGTGTGTGTGTGTGTGTGTGTACAGTGTGAGTTTTCTCTCTCCCTTATAATACGACTCTGCAGGTATAAATTGTGCGTGAGTGTGACCATGCATGGGTGTTGTCTTGTGCATGAACACACATATGTATGTGTGCCATGGGTCTAATCACCACTCTGACCTCGATTTGTATGTGCTGAATCCAGTGTGACAAAAGACCTACACCAACCCTGTGTCCCGGCTAGCGTCATGCTAACGACCTAGCTTACAGGAAGACTGCCAACGAGCCGTAGGCCGTAGATTCCCTGACAGGCTCCTTGGGTGAGGGAAGTCACAGCTAGCTGACGTGTCTCCAGCTGGCCGGCCGTGTTAATTGAGAGCAAGCCAGTCCCCTGGGGACACTGACCAGCCCTGTTTGGCCCTGCCTGGCCCTGGCTGAGCGTGGCTGGGCCTGCCTGGGTCTGGCTGCCTCAGACACAGGCCGAGTTTCACAGGTCTGTCAGTTTGGCAAGTATGGTCATAAATAAGTCATAAATATTTGGCCTGTTAAGCACTTTGAGATTGTTATCGCGATTAAATAAATATATAAAAATACAATTTAATTTATTGAATTGAGTCCACACATCACTCCAGGAGACAGAGTTATGTGATAAATGAAAACACACACAAAGATAAAAAACGGAAAGAAAAAGTCTATTTAAATTCTTATTTTTTTCTTGGTTTGTGTTTTAATGTATTCCATTTGGTATACTTTGTGTTTCTCATGCTGCTTTATCCCAATTTTATAAGCTAATTCCCATCTGTGTTGAGTCTCTCTAGTGGCTCCTCTCTCTCTTACTCTCAAATATAGATGAACTACATTAATGTTCTTTGTGCACTAGTTTGAAACACTAAAGTTTGGGGGAACGGGGTTCGCTGTAAAAAGAAAAAAAGAAAAAAAAACACATCATCCGAGTGACTAGCGAGACGTTGAAATCCCCAAAAACACATCAAACTGTGTAATGAGACAATGGCTTAAATTAGCCCGAAGCGTTCCTAGGCCTCATTGGTGAGGCGCATCGCAGCCTGCCTATTATCCATTCCACTTAAACCCCATAATACAGCAATTAGGTGTAAAGCTGCACATTACTCGTGGAGGTATTTAATCCTCCCGGTGTGTGTGAGGCAGGCTGTCGGCCGCTCGCACGTCAGGCGGCCGCCCGCCCCAGCTCTCCGTCTCTCTAACAACCTGACAACCCCGCAGCGCCATGCCAAGACTTTGACGAACGCGTTCGCAGTCCGCCCTCGTGGCGCTGACGCCAGCCCCCCGATCCGGGATGAAAACTGCAAATGGAGACTCTGGAATAATGCCTTCGGGAAAGCAACTCTCGCTGCACGTGTTTATTGGTGTTGGCGTTTATTTAGCTTCTTTTTCTGGAGGAATTCTATCGCCTCGAGGCCTGAACCGGGAGTGGAGCTGAACGCCTCAGAGGGTGGAAAATGCCGGAAAAAAAATCGAATGCTTAAGATATCAGGAGAACAGAGGATGGTGACTCTATGTAAGAAGGTTAGCATCTCAGTTAGCATGGAAGCCGTTGATTCAGTGTGGGTGTTGTGTGAAGGTACACGGTCATCATCACTGTAAATGGTTTAGTGTGGGGATGTGATGTGACGGTATATGGTCACCATCCCAGTTGATGGGTCTGTGGGGATGTTATGTGAAGGTATACGGTCACCATCACAGTGGAGAGTTCTGTGTGGATGTTATGTGAAGGTATGCAGTCACAGCATCACAGTGGACGAGGTGTGAGAGTTCAATGATTACCGTCTTGCAGGGTTCTCCTGGCCGGCCCATGGTGCAGCTCTTTCCCTGGTTCCCCGTGTCTTGCGGGTCGTAGGTCAGCCTCTGGGGAACACAGGTGACGGAACCGTTAGCCTACAGCCCGGAGGAGTCGCCTCATCAAACCACAGGGCACCCCATTGATCTTTTACTCAATGGGGAACTTGATTCAATCCCCCTCACTTTGCAGCAGAATTACAAACCGTTTGATCCCTTGAAGACACGTGGAAAACGTCTCCCGGCGATAACGGGCACAAATGCATGAACATTATCAAAGAAGCCGAGCTGCTGGGCCTTTGTGTGAGTACGGAATGTGATTGTGTCTAATTCAACAGCATTTGTGAATCATAATGAACATGGCTGCGCTATGGAGGCCAGCGTGACGCTTTTGTCTTCTCTCGTGCTTGGGGGAAATCATTACCTCACATTCTTTCAATGCACATGCACACAGACACACTCCCACAAACACACACACACACACACACACACACACACACACACACACACACACACACACACACACACACACACACACACACACACACACACACACACACACACACACACACACACACCCGTGAGCCACTATCTCAAGTGCGCTTTTGTGTTCACTAGCTTCCGATAGAACAGTGACTACGGCACAATTCGCCCGCCGCAGTGTTTGCTTATCTGCCCTAGCCCAGCTTCATCTGGTGTTTGCTGGTGGCTTTGCCTCCACTCGTAATTTAGAAGTGCATTAAAAATGCATTGAGTCTTAAGAATCCCCACAAAGGCCGGGCTCCCCCCTGTGTACTGAGTAGAGTGCTCCGGGAGATACGTTCTGCCCACATGTTGAGCAGCACCTCTCCGCCGCCTCCTCTTGCTGTGGGACTCCGTGTGGCGGGTGAGCATCCTGTGCGTGGGTAACAACCTGTCAGGAGTGGGGCATCGCTGGGTCACCCGGTTCCCTCACATACAGACAGTTCAATGTTTAGTTTCTCTCTCTCTCTCTCTCTCTCTCTCTCTCTCTCTCTCTCTCTCTCTCTCTCCTCTCTCTCTCTCTCTCTCTCTCTCTCTCTCTCTCTCTCTCTCTCTCTCTCTCTCTCTCTCTCTCTCTCTCTCTCTCTCTCTCTCTCTCGCTCCCTCCATGTAGTGCTCCTGGCTAGTGGCCCATCCACAGGAACTCAGCCGTGGTTCAAGGTTGTTGAAGTTGCGTGACTGTGTGTTATGTAGCTGTGCTCTTAAAATGCCAGCAGTAACCTACTTGCGTAGAGTGGCTGGGAGATGCACAGCCCTGGTGTATTACAGCAGATTTAGATATTTGTGGTGTTGTCTTCCCTGCTCACCTCATTTGGCTCATTCGCCTCGTTCCAAACTCCAATGGTCTTCTCATTGGAGACGTACTTTGATTTTTGAGGCTGGAAAATTGGCTTATTCGAAAAATAAACTCCAGTCTCTTCTTGACCAAGATTCCGAATTCATTAACAACCCTTTTAAAAAAAAAATCCTAAATCTATACAGTCCAGAAAGTCACCAATTCGTCTTTCTTATCTCGCCATTTACTTACTTAGATTTCAAACAATGTAGACATTCAGACTATAAACATGGCGGAGTTGGCAGGGAAAAGAAAGGTGCGAATACACGCATGCAACACGCAAACGGTAGAAGGAAGGAGTGGAGGGAAGCGCTCCACACCTTCCTTCTCCACCTGTATGTGTTTGATACCATACACATACACACACACACATGCTCCACACCTACGTTCCCAGCCTTCACACCTGACTTTAAATAGCAGTAAGTATTACCATGAAAGGAATATGCATGTGTTTGATGGAGAGCTGCAGAACGAGGAGTAATCTAAAGTCTAATCTAAAGAGAATCCATTCTAAGAGGAAGGATGGTAGTTGTGGATTCAGCCCCAGAGAGTTGAGCAGCTGATAGAGTAGAGAGGCTCAGGGAGACTCTACACCTGGCTCTTTACTTCTTTAGTATTCTACAGACTTTGTATTCTCCTGCTCCTCTGAGACGTTGACATATTTTGCTTATGGATAATCAAATAACAGCTTGCATTTTGGTACGCTGCCCAATGCCTTCGTCAGAAGCCTCTTCAAACACATTCAGCCCTACATTGTCTGTGCTCTTTCAACACTGTGTTCTGATGCACGCAGCATGTTTAGAGGCATTGCGTTGCACAGAGATGTATATTGAATGCATACCGCTATGTGTACACAAACCA
>OLKM01001653.1:102126-116209 GCA_900291075.1 Melanogrammus aeglefinus
ACTCCCCAGAAGTAGAGCATGGTGATTCCACGTCTATAAGCCACGTCGTCCGTGCATAACAAAGATTATCACAACGTTCAGAAGTATCAGCCGCATGCAGCGGCCTCATGAGCAGGGTGCATTATGGGATCAGACTCGCATGCATGGTCGCGCACACTCCCACACCAACACAGACGCACACATAGAGACACACACACACACACACACACACACACACACACACACACACACACACACACACACACACACACACACACACACACACACACACACACACACACACACACACACACACACGGACATTCCCACACGCACGCACACAGACAAACAGATGCACGCGCATTGCTTTGAAGGCTTGAATAGAAGTGTTTAAAATGGCAGAACATCCGACAGCGTTTCCGAAGGGGGACACTCTAATCCAGCTTGTCTGACTGGATCCGGCACGGCGGCAGCCCGCTGTTGTTCCTCACTTTTTTCCCTGTGTAATCAGCCAGACTTGTTTGGCCCCTTCAATTCCGCACCGAGTTTAGGGACCAGAAAAAAAAACGGGATATCTGTTTGCCTGATTATATCGCGGTCCCAGAGCTCTGATCTTTCCCCTGCGGAGACGAGATGAATCGCAAAGAATTAGCCTGCAATTATGCACTTCCCGCGGACGATTCTGTGCTCATAAACTACCATTCGAACGCGTCGTCATCCTCAATTAACTGTGCAAGCAGAAAGTTAAATAGTCATTAGGTGCCTGTGCTCTGTAGAGATGACCGACCACCCCTTGGAGAGCACACACACAGACACACACACACACACACACACACACACACACGCACACACACACACACACACACACACACACACACACACACACACACACACACACACACACACACACACACACACACACACACACACACACACACACACACACACACACACACACACACACACACACACACACACACACACACACACACACACACACACACACACACACACACACACACACACACACACACACACACACACACACACACACACACACACACACACACACACACACACACACACACAAGCACACATACACACACACAGACACACAGACATAACCACACACACACACACAAGCACACACACACACATGCACAGAACACACACACACACAGAGACACGAACACACGCGCTCACAGACACACTCACACATACACACATGCACAGAGAGACACGCACACACACAGACACACAGACATAACCACACACACACACACACAACCACACACGTGCGCACAAAGACGCACACTCCAGCAACACCCTCTTTCTAACTTTCACTGTTTGCTAATGAAATGCGTTTCAAATTAGGTATTTTTTTCTGCAGGAACGGCAAATGGCCTGATTAATTCAAGCTGCTGCATTATGGGCAAATGGTCCAGAAAACTCTGTTCCCTATCTTTTACGGTGCATATCTGATGGTGTGATTCTTACGAGGTCCTTTGTGGTCATGGATCAGTATGTATCAGTAGAGATGTGTGATACCTCGTTGAAAGGCAAGTGGGTCATTTCACTTTTTTTTACATCCTTAGAGTACTTGTTAGCGTCCCATCAAGATGCCGCCTTGACCTCTGCCCTGTCCTCATCCTTCTATATGTACTTAGGAAGCATCTACATAATAATCCACAATATTATTATGCATAAAAGATAAATTAACAGGATCTATAAATAAGCAAAGATTTTGAACGTGTTCATGAATTCATTCATGAAACACAGGGATGACCGCACACACACACACACACCATTACACACATGCACACACACACCCAGCCAACCACGCACGCACATATACACACCTATTCACAAACACCCAACCAGCCAAACCCACGCCGACACCGTCACCGACACCCACACCCACACCCACACACACACACACACACACACAATAACACACGTTAGAATAGTGACCACAGTGAATGCAAATTAATTTGCAGCGCATTTAAACAGAACCCCGATGCAAATATTCATCTTAACCCAAAGCAACATCACTCCACATGACACACAGTCGTCCTCCCCCAGAGACCTGAATCCGTCTCACACATCCCATCAAGGTAATGCGGTTGGGTGGTATTGATCACCGGCTCCTGCTAAACAACGACAGCAGGGCAGAATGGATCTCTCTCCGCCCCAGTGGGTAAGACAGAGTCGACCCGCAACGGCCGTTCCACCGCCATATGTCTCGGTGACGGAGACGCGGGCCGGGCCGGCTCCATCCTCCACCCTCTGGCTCAACGCCAGGCGCTGCTGTGCTCCGTCTCGTGGGTTATCGGAGCTCCCAGTACACGGTATAATACACAGCCTAAAAGCAGTTGTTGTGTTGGATTAGGAGGGGGAAATCCTTTGGTTTAAATCATACGATTTGATCTGATTCAGATTTTGAGGGGTCGCGAAAAAGCCCAAATCAAAAATAGATATTGATTTCCTACAAGTTGTGAACCCATTAAGAATAAAAGAAGACAATTCATCTATTTTTCTGTGAATCAAAAAAATATTCCCCAATTGCCCCTCCTTTGTATGAACCGCCTTCTTGACTCCGGTATTCCTCCTGAAAGGAAGCATCGGACATGGGGAGGAGCAGGACAGAGCTGCACATGATCCCATCCAGTCCTCTCCACCTCAGTAGGCCCTGAAGGTGGCATAGCCCAGTGGGGGAGTGTAACTGCACGACAGAGGTCCAGATGTTTGGTCTTATCAGAGACCTGGGCGCGCCCCCTGCAGCGAGACAATTAGAGCTGGTCCGAGTCAGGGGCCCTGAGGCAGATGGACTGAGACCCCCCCCCCCTGCCGGCTTTTCAGCTGTGAGGTCCACCACCCAGAGCGTATGACGGAGTGGATGTCTGCCGCTGGTTGTAGCCCCATCAGGGGGTAGGGGAAGGAGTGTAGTGATGCATATTCATAAAACATAGTGTTAGGAAAAGTGTTGAAAGACACAATGAAAAGGCGTTGAAAAGCCGAGTTTAATGCTGTTGTCTGGCCTGCCTCTTTTTCCTGCAAGGCAAATCAGTACCTCCTCTTGCCCTTCAGATGAAACACATCTTAGTCCTGAAACCTGTAAAGGTGACAAACAGAGCCTCTCTTCCGTCTTTGGGAAGGCTAAGCTTACATAGGCTTCTCCACTGCTATTAAAAATCTGCTGTCAGGTCCTCTAATAACTCAGATGATCCTGGACAAGCAGTCGAGATGCCCAGCCATCCCTCCACTCAGAGGTAAGTACTCCCCCTCACAGGATCTGTGTTTGACGAATGCCGTAAATAAAGTACTTATAGGAGGGTGCAGTTGCAGTAGTTTCTCTTCTGGTATTTGTTGTGTTTTTCCTCTCCCTGATGACTTCTCATTTAGAACTCTACAGCAAGAAAATTGTTTCCTGTAGTTTCCCAATCCCCACTTGCTTTGCTATAGGGCTTTACATTTAACTACCTCTATATATAGACAACAGCCGATGGTAAAAGTAGGTCTTAGTGCTGTTGTTCAACCTGCTCTTTTCCCTCTGCAACAATCCAACTCCGTGGGCAATTCAGAAGCGTAGCAGCAGCATATTGCTTTAGGAGGCCCACAGGCAGACTAGACATTGGGGTTGCAATCTTTGAACCAGTGCCATTTGCAAAAAAAAATAGACTTCCTGTGGTGAATTCGTGTTGTACATCAAGCATAAGAAACAGCTGAGGAATCATTGCAAAAAAATATCCCTGAGAAATGTGTCAGAAATGAGGGCAATTGTAGCGTGAGGAAAAATAGGCAGCTCTGAGTCAGCTGCAATTCTAGGCTACATGAATTAAAGATCATCGCAGACACGTCCATGCAAAAACATCCTGCCTCGAACCGCAGCACTAGTCTTCCCCTCTGACAACTATCAAACCAGAGCAACAGCATGGTGAAGACCCGTCTCTGACATTGCTGTTTACTCTAACATTTTACGTGTTGAGTCACATGCTTTTATCCAGTGTCTTATACGGCCGAAGCCACGATTATCAGACGTGTTTCCTCCACATGACCTCCAGCCTGTGTCTGATTCTGCCACAATAACGAAAACATGTTGATCTTTTCCTCAACATGACCTCCAGCCTGTGTCTCATTCTGCCTCACTACCGAACACATCTATTCCACATGGGGTTGGCTGTGTTTGGGTCAAGGTAAACAGACCTTCTAAGTGAGACAAGAACATTATCCGCCCTTTACAACAGCTGTCTCACATGCATGAGGAGGGGCACTACCTGGTAAACAAATAACAGAATAAAGAAAGAGGGAATCTAGCCGCAGACCTGGCCTGAAATGAAAACCTCACAACATGGTAAATCTGACCATGTAATATCACTACATAATGTGCTTATAATGCCATGAAAAGGGAATCAAACTCAATGCTGATGCTACAGAACATTCCCAGTCTGGCTGTAAAACGTTTGAGACAGGGTATCTGCAGGTTTCAGCAAGTCAAATTTAAGACTTTTTAAAACTTTTTTAAACCACCTTGAAGGAAATTTAAGACCTGAAACACGCGATGGTGGCGGGTTGGCAACAGACGCGAGCCAACTTCGGAAAATGACTTCCTCCAGCTAACTGTGCTTGAATTTGCACCTACCCCATTGTCACAGACTAGCTAGCAAGCACGCAGATAATCGTTTATCTATGCAGCTAGCAAGAAAGAAGCCTCTCTACATGTCCTTCCTGAAAAGTCCCACGAGAAAAATAATAAAATAAATAGTCCTGGCCCGACAAATTTAAGACCTTGAGTTACAGTATTTAAGACCAGGGTTTGACATGTGTAACGAATTTAAGACTTTTTAAGGCCTTAAATTTATAAACATGAATTTAAGACTTTTCAAGACTTTTTAAGGATGTGCGGACACCCTGTGAGACCATCTCTGCCGACTCCTCACTAAACGCTCTGTTACCTCAATGTTATTTTGCAGGAGAGCCAAAGACCATTTAGCAAGAGCGCACTCTTGCCGAAAAATAAACAACAGCAATTGTAATTGTCCTCTTTTGGAAACAATGCTGTCAATACAGAGGTTGTGGAACTAATGGGACAGAAAATACGGCGAATCCCCATATGGCTACCACAAAGCAATTTGGCTAATTGAATTGGTGATGGATGTTAGAGAAATTGACAACCCCCCCCCCCCCCCCCCCCGCTTGGAGGAAGTCTTGCCCGGGGCGTAACTGGACGTAGAACCGCCACTGGGATTGATCATTCAGACTGGTAATATGAAACGCTCCAGACCTGTGGCCATCACCGGGGTTGTGCCATGAGGTACAGCAGCAGCCTTTGATTGGTTTGGGTTCACAACCATTCCTTCTGTTTTTCTTCACAACCAAGAGATGAAGAAAGATGTGGTGTCTATTGTCCTCCAGCCTTCCCCTCTGCCCACGGATCACAGGGAACAACTGAACACCACCATGTGCTCCAGGAGCCAACACAAGGGTACACTACCAGCCCCTGAAGCCCTGTGCAGACACCCATCGCTCCAGACGCAATTGAACCTGGCGCGCTGCAGGGACCAGGCAGGAGCGACGCGAGCCCCTGTATGCAGAGTGGAGACGTCTGCATCGTCTGAGGCTGCAGATAGAAGGGGCTCTGTGCGACCTCAGAGGGGGAAGCGTGAGTGACAGTGTCTGAAGCACCCGCACTGAGATGTAAAGCAGTAAACAACACAGGAGAATCTGGAGAGAGCCAGAGACACAGGGTTGGAGAGAGAGAGAGAGAGAGAGAGAGAGAGAGAGAGAGAGAGAGAGAGAGAGAGAGAGAGAGAGAGAGAGAGAGAGAGAGAGAGAGAGAGAGAGAGAGAGAGAGAGAGAGAGAGAGAGAGAGAGGGGCTCTTGCGCCAGGGGTTTGCCAGAAGTTTAGATAATTAGAAAGGGTTTAATAGCTGTTCAAGACAAGGAGAGAGAGAGAGAGATGAGATCATATGGTGGAAATTGTGGGGCATCTTTTCAAAATTCTTAAATTCATGAATAGATGGAGAAAATGGCCCCCCTTGGTGCTACCAAGGCTTCACTTAGCCTGACAGGTAGCTGTGTTAATGGTAGATGACATATATTCATCTACAGCTTCTCCACAGGGCAGATGGGAGAGAAAAAAAATGTTTGCTGCCTTTTTGTATTGTAAATATAAAGACAACAACAAGAAGCCGCTATTGTTGCACTTTAATCATTATACTATAATCACATAATCACCCACTATCCAGCAGGTCAGGGGCAGGTTAAAAATACATTGTGTGTGCATGGATAAATAAAACATAAAGTTTGACTTAATGCCGTTTTGTTAATAAGCTATTGCCTTCTGTGTCTTTAAAGCAACATGCTGACAGTAATATATGTTGCACATATTGGTGTGACACTGCATACAATATCAACATTGTTGATGTGATAATATAGCAATGCATGAGTGACTTACCTCCACTTCCTGTATCAGCAGAGGAGAGACAAGAGTGGGCAGGGAGGAAAGAGAGGGAGAGGGGGAGAGGGGGAGAGGGACAGATGTCATTTGTAATGGAAGATATGATCCATATGACCATCAGGTTTGATTAAACTCTAAAATCAGTTTCATTCCGAATACAGAACTAATTATAGAGCTTCATTACAAGAACTGTTTTCACGTGTGTGGGTGCATCTGTGCATGTGTGTGTCTGTGTGTGTGTGTGTGTGTGTGTGTGTGTGTGTGTGTGTGTGTGTGTGTGTGTGTGTGTGTGTGTGTGTGTGTGTGTGTGTGTGTGTGTGTGTGTGTGTGTGTGTGTGTGTGTGTGTGTGTGTGTGTGTGTGTGTGTGTGTGTGTGTGTGTGTGTGTGAAGCCTCCAGCAGAGGCCATTTCCATTTAACCTTACTATAATGACATGCACGCACACACTGGCGCAAGCACACACACACACACACACACACACACACACACACACACACACACACACACACACACACACACACACACACACACACACACACACACACACACACACACACACACACACACACACACACACACACACACACACACACACACACACACACACACACACACACACACACACACACACACAGCTGCAAGGGTTAGATAGCAAGCAATTTAATGAGACATGTAATTCCAAACAGACCCAGTGCAAATACCACCAGGAGAGAGAGAGTAGAGGTAAAGTACTGAAGAGAACGATAGAGAGACACCACAAGAGAGAAAATGAGAGAGGAAAAATGAGAGACAGAGAGAGGTATCGAGAGAGATAAAGAGAGGCAGAGAGAGATACAGTATATAGAGTGAGAGACAAAGAGAGGGAGAGGCAGAGATAGCAAGAGAGGGAGAGAGATATACAGAAAAAGACTTACATAGATAGAGGAAGAGAGAGAGGGCAAGCATGAGAGATATACAGAGAGACATAAATAAAGAGAGGCAGAGAGAGAGTGAGAGTGAACGAGTGTGAGAATGAGAGAGTGAGGGATGTTGGCATAGGAGGCCAGGAGTCCTGGTGAAGGAAAGATGGTAGGTAGTAAAATCCTACAAGAGGGATGGACTATCCTCAGAGTCAGAACCATTCCATTTTACGGTGGCCATTTGTCATCATAGCTTTCAGAGGGGAAGAGAGGGAGGATGAGTGGTGTAGTGAAGTATAAAACACTCCTAGAGAGAATAAAAAGTTAGGCTGACTCGACTGGATAGAAAGAGCTTCCTATCCTCTTTGTAGTCCCTTTCTTCTTGAGAAGTGGGCACATTGAGACACTAACTGCATACAAAACGTATCGACGTCAAAACAACATTGTCAGCATTGTTAGCTTATTTCAATTATTATGATTATATTTTAGTGATTATTATTATTATATATTTTAAATGAAATTGTATTTTATATCATTGTATCATTGTTTCGTATTACTTTTACGTGTGTATGCGTGTCTGTGTCTGTGTGCGCGTGAGTGTCTGTGTCTGTGTGTGTCTGTGCAAACACTCATGTGTTAGTGTGTGTTCCCTTTCAGCATGTGTTGTTTGTGTTGTTAACGTTTCTAGGTCTTTGGTGTGTAAGTGTGTGTCCGTGTCACAACAACAGGCATACATTATAAACGGTGAGCAGGGTTGCAGCACACACTCATTGTAAGAGTGACAGGGTGGGCGTATGTCGACAAGGCTGACATCTGTCTGCCCTTGTTCCGGCACCATGTGGACATCCTCCTGAATTGTTTACCGTGTTGCTTTCGGTTCGGTTCAGCGCAGGATGAGACACACGCTGTTCCAAAGAGCTTGGCCAGAAGAAGCGGTTCGTACGGTTGGGCCAGAGGAGTTCGAGGTAGCAAGGCCTGTGAGGGTCCGCACTGCGGGGACGGGATGCGAGACCACATGGGGCGCAAGCAGGAGGTCACGAAATGGTCTTGTGTAGCTGGTGAGTTGATCTTATTCAACTCTTTCATTATTATTCATTAAAGTAAGGGTAGGGGATTTATTTAGGAAGCATTTTTTGGGAATATTTGTTTCATGACATTTTTTGTCCCGCCAGCAATTAATAAATCAAATGCTTTGACAATAATAACAAATAAATCTGGTATCTGTGGCTGACGCATGCCCTTGATGGGCCTGTCCAATCATTTTATTCAGCCTTTGAATGGCATAGCTGTCTGTCTACCTGTCTGTCTTCCTGCCTACCCGGCTACATGGCTGCGCCCTGCCCATGCACTCATTCCTCATCACGGAGTCTTCCCCAGGCCAGACAGACCTCTTGCTGAGGCTATGCGAGCTGGTCACGTGTTCTGGGGGAGTGAAGGGAGGCCTGAAGTGAGGGGTGGTCTTTTTTGGTTGGATACTTAAAAAAAATGGTTCCTCCAAATTGCCCGGAATAACTTTAACAGTCTCCCGGATGACCTTTCTCCCACCGAGACCCTATTAAATTCTCAGACTGCTCGTCACTCAAGCAGGGGAGAATGGAACACCTTTGACTCTTAGCCCACACTCATAACAATATCACAAAGGGATGGTATAAAGTATCATTAAAACATAACTTTATATCACAACACTCTCTTTGAGGGAATTATATTACCGCTTCATCCAATTTGAACTGCCTTATTCATAGGCCAGCCTGCCAGTTTGACACAAGGAAATGGCATATTTAGTTTCAGCAACCTTTGTTAGTGTCTGACCAGCGTACGGCCTGCTGGTTGACCCATAAGGGGAGGCCTAAAACATGGTTCTCTACTGTGCACTGCGACCCAAAAGGGTGATACAACATCATGAGTAGCCATTGGTTCTCCATAGATCTCAAAAAGAGACCAATGTGGTTAAAACATTCCCTATTGTTACAGGTCAGTAAGTCAGACTCCTTGAGATCCAATTACCGTAAACACATTTGATCATAACCTTTCGATCCATCCCTGTGATAATGTGTGTGATTTGATTTGTGGTGTATCGATCTCCTTCAGCGGGTCCTAACGTGACAAAGAGCAGAAAACGTTTTTGGAAGTCAAGGAGTATTGATAAAGTTTTATTTATAAAACACCTTTCACATATATAAAGTCCCGGAATGCTTTATAGGATGACGATATAAACACAGAAACTTGAAAGATATAGGAATAAAAAATGGATAGTTTTGTACATACTGTCGGATTCAAAGCCAGGGAGTCTTTAAAGGTTTTTTTTAAGTGAAAAATGCTTTGGCTGCAATCTTTGGCTTGATCCAAGGTAAAAGAAACAGATTATCGCCTGACATTTTAAAAGGTAGCAGTTTAAAATGTAAGCCCGCTAGCTCATTTGCTGCCTTCACGATGCAATCGCGTTGCCAGGACTGGACATGTGACAGGAGGGACTGCGACAGTTATGTGATTGGATTTTAAGAGTGTTTCGTCCACACAGCAGAAACTGGGTTTGAACACGATCCCGGTTCACCAGCGCCTTCATCTAGAATGCATAGTTCGCACCAAGATCACCAAGATCCCGGTATACATCATCACTTTACATGCTGTGATAGTTTGCTGTTGAGGGTTTAATTATGATTACATTTACATTCTTCATGTAAATAATCTTTATAATATCTATACAATAATGTAAATGCTAAGTGGTCTGGGTTGAATACCTTCTTAAGTGAGTGCATACATTTCTTAGCATTGGTGTGGCAAACATTGATTATAATTTATCACAAAGCTATTAAGCTGCAGTGTTAGGAGTTCATTCTTTATGGGGTGTGTGTGTGTGTCACTGTGGATATACTGTATTTAAGTGAGCTAGAGTGTTTGAAAGCCTTGCACTTGTGCTTCAGGGCCAGAGTGAGCCCCATGGTAATTAGACGTTTAACACGACGCGCAGGACGGCGGACTGCAGAGATATAAAACCAACCGTTCTGTGAGGTCATAATCATATAGCAGGCTGATATAACCGAGAGGATTCTGAGACAATTTAGCCCCCGGGGGGGGGGGGGGGGGTGGTGGGGGGGAGCGTTTTACTGTCATCTGCGGGATCTCTGTTGAAAAAGGACAAAGGTTGAAAAGGACTAGAGAAGGAGACCGGGAGGGAGAAGAAGAGCCGAAGACTAGAGAGGAGGAGAGGAGGAAGGGGGAGAGGAGGGGATGAGAGAGAGAAGAAGAGCCGAAGAACTAGAGAGGAGGAGAGGGAGGAGGGGGAGAGAGGAGGATGAGAGAGGATTGAGAGGGGATGGAGCAAGAAAGTAAAGAGGAAGGGGCGCGTGAGGGGGAGAGAGAAGAGGGAGGGAGGGATTGGTAATGGGGGTTGATGGAGGGAGGCAAGAGAAAGAGAGAGCAGGAGGAGAAGGGGAATATGGAGACAAGGAGGCGAGGGGGAGAGGGAGGCGGGTTTCGGTTGAGAGGTAAAAAACAGATAGATATCACTTGCTGATCAACTTTTATAACAGAAAATTCCTATCGCTTGGACATTTGAAGTGGCAGGTTGGTGGAGACAGCCTTGTACATGCAATTTGTGATTTGTATGTCTTAAGCCCAAATGTAAATGGATGGTTATAGTATAACAGGATTTGTTGACATGAATAGGAAAACGAAGTTATCTTGCCGGATGTTGGAGGGATGAAACACACAACTAGGGGGGCTAGACGAATTAGAAGGCTACACGGTCAACGCTGTACCCCCGAGTAGTGCCAGTTTGCAACATGCGGGGGTCGATAAACAGTCTGGGAGCGCACGGGGCCGGTGGGGGACAGCATATACTAACAGATACAAGTATTCACGAGAGAATAACAGTACTGTGGCTCCATTAGACACTTTAGGACAGGACAGGCTGTTGTGCACAGCATATTTCTGCTTTTTCGTGTTTAAGTTATAGCAAATAACTAATAAGTATGACAATGTTGCACGAATGCAGAGGTGCTACTTTCTGAATCTGGACTCAATTTCGAAGTTGACTCTTTTTCACTCTCACCCTTCACTCTCTCTTCTGGTTGTAACAATAACGTCAGTCAATGTGAGGTCTGGTACTCATCGCACATGGGAAGCTGCGATTCTTAGCTCTGCAGCTTTCAGCTCCGAGTGATAAAGGCTTGAGTCATCGGTTCAAGCAGATGAACGCTGCTCTGCATGCTGGTTGTCCTCAGCTGCGCTCAACAGAGCTCTCCTACGACGCAAAGCTCTGCACCCTAAACTGTCATCTGAGTTGTTGGATTGGATTACAGTAGTTGTCTTAATTCGTTATATATAATTGCTTTCATATAGGTCGTTTAGGTTAGCTGTGTCCGCTTAATAAGCCGGGAATAACATTCAAGTAAATGAGCTGTGTTTTATATTTATTTCTGTTTATGATTGCATCCCATGGTTCCAGGAGTACCTCCTTTTTTCTTAAAAGAAGAAAGAAAGGAAATTTCTGAACAGGTTAAACTGACACTATAATCGACTTCATAGCACAAGTCAATTGTATGTCACGACGCACCACACACGACACACACACACACACACACACCCACACACACACACACAACAGCACACCAACACAACAACACACACCAACACAACAAACCATGGGGTCCTATGTTGGACACCAGAGATTAATTCTGATGTAATTGGTTTTCTCTTCCTCTCTCTTGTCTATGTGTACTGTGTGTCGTGTGTGTGTGTGTGTGTGTGTGGTGTGTGTGTGTGTGTGTGAGTGTGTGTGTGTGTGTCGTGTGTGTGGGTGTGTGTGTGTGTGTGTGTGTGTGTGTGTGTGTGTGTGTGCTAGTGTATGTTGTGTGTTGTGTTGCATGCATGGTGTGCCTGCATTGTGTGTGTTTCACTGTACTTTTTTTTTCTTTTTGACCATATTGGTTCAGGGGCGAACGCGACTTGCTCAAGATGGCCTGCTGCTGTCCAGCACCTGACCTGCACCCTCCTTGCTTGACTTATTCCCCCGAGCATCCTTCCACCCCCCCCCCCCCCCCCAGGAGGGGAAGGCGTGGGATTGCCACTATCCACTCGTTTGCCTCGACTGCGTCCGCGAGCCATTAGCAGTGAGAACCGTAAGCGGTACCAGGAACAGGGAGGACAGAACTGTGGTAATGACGAGTAGTAACACCGCGCGACTGCCCCTTCAAAGTACACACGGCACGGAGACAGGGAAATGTTCAACAACAGCAGTCAGGCGACATCCACAAACCAATATACAAACGACAAGTATGCACACCCACACACCACACGCACACACCAAAGTTCGATGCGCAACCCCTACACAAGATTTGGCACCACAACCCTACCCAACACCACACACAGCACACACACACACAGACACCACGGCAGGGATGCCCATCACACAGTCATATAGCCAGCCAACATGTCGCCACCACAATGAATGGCACACAACAAAACCAGCCCACAACACACACCCCAACACACACACAACAACACACAACACGACACACAACACACCACAACACGCAACCACGCAGCATTATCACACCTATTCACAGAACACCACCAGCCAACACGCCGACACGACCCTACACCGACACACACCACAACAACCACACACACAAACCCACACAGCCACAACACACACACCACACACAACACACGCAGCAGCACACTACACACACAACGATAAGCACTACTCCATTGGCTGAGCAGCTTAGTGAGTGGTGGGATTCATTTGCTCAGAGGATCCGGGGATGAAAGGTTAATCGGAACAGGTGTGATTAGGTTGGGAGGGAGGAATGGAAATCACTAATATGGAACAAAAAGTGCTGATTTAGTACATTAAAGTGGGAAGATAAGCGGTGAGCGATTGGATGGAAAGGTGAAGCTATGAATGACAGGCCGAGCGAGGAGAAAGAGCGATACGATCGAGAGGCGTGGAGAGATGAAGAGTATGGAATAGATAACAGTAAGAAGTACAGCAGAAAGGTTAGCGTCATTAAAGTAGCTGATTCATAAGGCCTAGCTGAGGGCAGGATTCGGAAACTTAACATAAATTGGCCAACTTGGGAAGAAGTTGGTCTATTAGCTTTTATACATGGTTTTGGGAGACGAATAATGAGAATAGAAAAGAAAGATGAGCTACTCGTTGTTATATCATAGGTTACTAAATTCATGATCCAAAGCAAGATGGTTTAAAGAATCTTAGATTCAATTAATTATTAGTCTTTGATTGATTGGAATAACTCTCTGCGACCCTAATCCTTTTCCCCCGATTCATTTCTGCATGAGTAGCAACACAATTGGGCTTAATTTTGTTCTGTCACACATGAATTAAACGCTGTACGATTAGCGGATATTACCACCAAACATCATTGTCCTTGAAGGACCAAGTGATACTAATGCGAGTGTGCGTTTTAACTGAGAGAAGAGACAAGCACTGACACGAGGAACATAAGGCGTTGGAACTCATTTACGTTTGGTGCTCAATGTGCCACTTACTGTTGAGACCCAAAGGCTTTGTTTGTATTGTGGCTTTGTCTAACGAAACGAATCGCATTTAGGCGGGCGTATAATAAACACAGACCCACAGACCAGAACATTGAACTCCATTTGAAATCATAAGCGATCGGCGTGGGACAAAAAGGCGCCAGGAGAGGAGAGAGCGAGACGGTAGAGAGGTTATCCATTCTATTGCACAGCCCAAATTGGAGACATGAAAATTCGATCGCCCACT
>OLKM01001654.1:0-12500 GCA_900291075.1 Melanogrammus aeglefinus
TTGCATATGGTATTCAAATGAATCTTTGATAGCAAACTTGTCTGAACATATCTTAAACCAAAGCGCTGTCATGATCCGCTTCCCTGGCTTTTCCATCCTACTGCCAGCTTTGTACGGTCATATCCGCTCCTGGTTTTCCACCCTACTCCCAGCTCTGCCAGTACTTTTCCTGATCACCTGCCTGCCACTCCCACCTCATCAGTGCAACCACCGTCACCTGTGTTCCCTCACCTGATTTAAGCCCACTCTTTCCACTCAGTCTCTGCCAGATTGTCGTTAGCAGCATGCAAAGCTCTCTAGTATTATTTTCCGGATTGCTTCCTTAGTTTCAACCCTGCTTGTCCCTGACCCGTACTCGTCGTCCCTGCGCTGTTAACCTGAACAGCCTTCGGTCCGTGACTCCTCTGCCTGCTCACCCCTTGTCTGACTCCAGTTTGCTTGGATTCCCTCCCCTGTTTGAAGAATAAACTGTTGAACTGTTCCAATGCTGGTCTCATTCTGTGCTGTTCTTGGGTCCAACCTCACACCCATTACAAGAGCATTGTATTTGGAACAAAACACACATTAAGCTCTAAACCCCCACTGAATCTGGTACTGAACAATGTTACTGTTAAGCAAGTATAGGACACTAAGCTTCTGGGGGTAACCTTAGATTGTAAATTATCATGTTCAAGACATAGATTTACTGATGCAAAAGACGGGGAGGAACATATCTATAGTCAAAAGAAGCTCTTCTTTCTTAACACCTCATCTGACCAAAGAGGTCCTACAGACCCTGGTAATGTCACACCTAGATTATGGCTCGGTGGTCTCAGGTACCACAAAAATGAATCTAGGGAAGCTTCAACGGGTACAAAACAGAGCGGCTAGGTTTGCCCTTAAATGCACACGAGAGCCGCCATAAATAAACATGTACGACCAACTCTCCTGGCTGAAAGTTGATGTGAGGTTGAAAGCATCACTTCTTTCTTTCATAAAAAAAACATTAATTCATTCAATAATCCTGACTGTTGGTTTAGGCAGCTAGCCCTTAGCGCTAATTTTCACACATACTCCACCAGATATTGCCACCAGCGGTAACTACACAGTTCCAATAAATCAAAAACAAACTCAAAACAATGCACAGTAGAGCTATGGTTGAATGGAACCCCCTTCCAGATCATTTTTCAAAAATCCAGAACAAAACTATCTTCAAAAAACAAGTGAAGCAAAACCTCATGGCTCGTATAATACATTTTGTCTTCCAAGAAGGTTGCTTCATATCTGGCTGTAGGTGAGTTTGGTTTCTAAGATTCCTAGTGTTTAGAATTACAATTGCTTGTTTTAACTTTCCATCTGTTACTCCAGTGTGATTTAGGCCTGTGCTGTTGTGATCAGTTAAGCGGTCGTTCTTGCTAGTTTTTGCCACTTAGGGTGGGAACACTTAGGCCTGTGCTGTTGTGATCAGTTAAGCGGTCGTTCTTGCTAGTTTCTGCCACTTAGGGTGGGAACAAAAGCCTTGATAGCTGGGCGGAGCTAAGTCTGCCTGAGCTACCTTGCCCACTTAAGGGCTAGCTGTTATTAGCCTCAGGACCCTGCAAACGAAGACCCGGGAAACAAAGACCAAGGGAGTTTCTCTGTGGGAGTCAAGACCCGGGAAACAAAGACCAAGGGAGTCTCTCTGTGGGAGTCAAGACCCGGGAAACAAATACCAAGGGAGTCTCTCTGTGGGAGTCAAGACCCGGGAAACAAAGACCAAGGGAGTCTCTCTGGGTCCATGGCACTGGTCCGACCTCCCATTGGTCCGACCTCCCATTAGTTCGACCTCCCATTGGTCCGACCTCCCATTAGTTCGAACTCCCATTAGTTCGAACTCCCATTGTTCCGACAATCGGAGTAATGAGAGTTCGAACTAATGGGAGGTCCTCATTAGTTCGAACTGGACTGATGCATCTGTAATCTAAACAGACAGGTCGGATATTTGAGAGCTGCCAACTTGAAATTTAAAAATGTCCTTTCACTGTACAGTCTGTGTTTGAAATAAAACGCACGCACTGACCAGGTTGAGCACGCCACCAGATGCGCATTTCCTCCGGCCCCTCAGCTGTGTGTCTGTGGGTAGCTCGTGTGTGTGTAGCCTGTGTGAATGTGTGCATTAATCCCTCTGTTCAGCATCTCTGTTAAGATGAATAACGCAAATCTCCCCCACAGAGCGCGAGCCTGGCACAGAGGTGCGCGCTCTGGCGCGCATCCTGGCAACAATCGGTTAACGGCAACCGAGAGGAAACTGGCTCGCTCCGCTCCGCTCCGTCCGTGTGTGTGTGTGTGTGATGTGCGTTTCCGAGAGCTCTTTCTCTCTCTTTCTTTCTCTCTCTCTCCCTCTCTCTCTGCTTTATTGGCACGACTGTGATGTACAATGTTGCCAAAGCATTGGGACAGCAGAGTTAAAACAAACTCTCAGAGAGAGAGACAGAGAGAGAGAGAGACGCATGCTCGCAATGAAAGCGCTTGTCAGAAAGTAGGGATGACAGGTCGAACTAACGGGATCACCCATTGGTTCGACCTCCTATTGGTCCGACTTGTGGTTGATTTTGTCGGAGTAACGGGAGGTCGAACCAATGGGAGGTCGGACCAGTGGGTATTTTGTCGGAGTAACGGGAGGTCGAACCAATGGGAGGTCGGACCAATGGGCATTTTGTCGGACTAATGGGAGGTCGGACCAATGGGTGGTCGGACCAATGGGCAGTTCCCGTCTCTCTGTGGGAGTCCCTCGAGGAAGCCCGGGGAGTTCATCTGCCCTATTGTAGCTATGTGTCGTAAGTCCCTCATTGTCAGGATTTCCACCTGCAGACTGCGTTACCGTAGCTCCTCTGCTTGGGGCAGTAACCCGTCTAACCTGTGCCATCCACCTACCCTTGCTAACATTGACTTTGAGGTAATGGGAGGACTCTGGAACTGCCAATCGGCGGTCAAGAAGGCAGACTCGATTTCAGCCTACGCGTCTCTCATGGCCCTACACTTCCTGGCCCTGACAGAGACTTGGATCACTCCAGAGAACTCTGCTACTCCTGCTGCCCTCTCCACTGTCTACTCATTCTCGCATACCCCTAGACCATCTGGGCGAGGAGGAGGAACCGGACTCCTCATCTCGCCTATGTGGTCCTACCAGGTCCTTCCGCTAGAACACTTGGGCAGATCGGCGTTTGAACTCCACGCTGTCACTGTCACCATCCCTATCAAACTCTCCATTGTGGTGATCTACCGTCCGCCAGGTCCCTTCCGTGACTTCTATGATGAGATGGACGCCCTCCTCAGCTGCTTTCCTGAGGATGGCACACCACTCGTTATTCTCGGCGACTTCAACATCCTGCCAGAGAAGTTGCACTCACCTTAACTAACCAACTTTTTCGCCATTTTCGACTTAACACTAACCCCTTCTCCTCCCACACACAGGGCCGGGAACCAGCTTGGCCTAATATTCACTAGGTCCTGCGGCACCTCTGCTCTCTCCGTTACCCCGTTCCCCGTGTCTGACCATCACTTTGTTGATTTTTCTCTCCCCTTGAAATCCTCTCCCCCCAGCCTCTCTAGTCCCTGCATTGTCACCACTCGCCGTAACCTTAAATCCCTCTCTCCCTCTTACCTTCGCCTCTACTGTTCTGTCTTCACTACCTTCTATTGAACGATTCTCTCAACTATCTACAGATGAATCTTCAGACACTCTGCTATCCTCCCACTCCTCCTCCTTGGATTCCCTCTGTCCCTTCCACTCCAGACCAGCGCGATCCTCACCCCCCCCTCCTTGGCTGTCCGATCCTCTGCGGACTTGTAGAACAAAGTTGCGGGCTGCTGAGAGGAAATGGAAGAGATCCGACTGTCCTAATGATCTATCCCACTATCTTTTCCTTCTTTCTGATTTTACCTCTAGTGTGTTAACAGCCAAATCTGCCGTCTACCGGACCAAAATCAACTCCTCTGCCTCAAACCCCAGGAAACTGTTTGCCCTGTTTTCAACCCTCCCGCTGCCAGAGTCTCTTCCCTCTCATCGGTTCTCATTCTCCTCGACCTGTCCGCAGCATTCGACACGGTCAACCACCAGATCCTCCTTGCCACTCTTGCTGAACTTGGCATCGCTGAATCTGCTCTCTCCTGGTTCACATCCTACCTGATGAACCGCACCTATCAAGTGACATGGAATGGCTCCTTGTCCAAACCTTGCTCGCTTGAAACTGGGGTCCCCCAAGGCTCTGTACTGGGGCCTCTTCTGTTCTCCCTCTATACCAGATCTCTGGGCTCTGTAATTGCGTCACATGGCTTTTCTTATCACTGCTATGCTGACGACACTCAGCTATTCCTCTCTTTCCCCTCATCGGATAAAGCCCTGATTGCAACACGCATATCGGAATGTCTGGCGGACGTCAGCACCTGGACAACTGCCCATCACCTGAGGCTTAACCTCAACAAAACCGAGCTCCTCCTAATCCCAGGGAAAGATTGCCCACACATGGACATACTGGTCACCGTTGAGAACACCACTGTATCTCCTTCTCCAACTGCCAGAAACCTCGGTGTGGTATTGGACAATCAGTTATGCTGCACCGCAAACATCACTGCGGTGACCCGATCCTGCAGATTTGCACTTTACAACATCCGCAGAATCCGGCCCTTCCTCACAAGGGAAGCAGCTCAGCTTCTAGTCCAATCACTGGTCATCTCCCGCCTCGACTACTGCAACTCACTACTGGCTGGACTTTCCTGCCTCTGCGATTAAACCTTTGCAGCGCATCCAGAATGCGGCAGCGCGCCTCGTGTTCAACCTACCGAAGTTCTCCCATGTGACCCCCCTCTTCCAGGACCTCCACTGGCTCCCTGTAGTAGCTCACATCAAATTTAAGACGATGGTACTGGCATACAAGGCAGTCGATGAAACTGGCCCTGCCTACCTCCATGAATTGCTAAAGCCACACACCCCAGCTCGATCGCTGCACTCAACTACCTCAGCTGGACGTCTGGTACCGCCATCGCTAAGAGCTAACAAAGGTCGTTCAGCAAAGTCACAACTCTTCTCGGTTTTGGGACCTCAGTGGTGGAACGAGCTCCCTGCCGTTCTCAGGACCGCAGAGTCGCTCACTATCTTCCGAAAAAGACTCAAGACTCACCTGTTCAGAGTCCACCTCGACTCTGCATAGCCACCCTCCCCCCTCTGGCCACCATTGTACACTGTATTGTTATTGTATTGTGTTGCATTATAGTACTTAACTGTGTAGCAATTGCAGTAGCTGCTATCATTGCTGTAACACGGGGAATTGGTTAGCCTAATGATTGTTGTACTTACACTTGGTTCTATGAACATCCTTACTGTACCGATAACGATATATTGTTGCACTTCTTATGACAAATGTACTTATTGTAAGTCGCTTTGGATAAAAGCGTCTGCTAAATGCCCTAAATGTAAATGTAAATGTAAATGTATGCACTGACTCCTAATATGTATGACTACATTTTTCTTTTATTTACTTTAAACTTTTATTCATTTTTGTTTGTTTTGCGTTCTGATGGTTTAGTTATCCATTATTTTCCTGTTTTTTTCTGTTGTCTTGTATGTTGGATCTTGTCTTGTTATATGTTATGGGTGGACCCCAGGAAGGGGTATCTATCTATCTCTCTATCTATCTATCTCTCTATCTATCGATCGTTTTCCTAGTGCCAGTGGAACAGCCTTGGGGATTGAACCTACCCTTGACCACAGACCACCTCAGGCCTGTCAGACATCCTGGAAGCAATTGCCTGTCCTAGTGGAAGATAAACCATAATGCATAATACCTACAATTGAAATAGGTTATATGCACACTATACACTTCAATATACATATATATTAGTGACCATATCTCGAATATACCATTCAATCTTTTTCCCACACACTCATTTGACATGTTACCATACGGATAATTCGTGTTTTCATATCATAGATAAAACACCCCTTTTAACACACGTTCACAGACTCAAACTCTCACTCCCCCATCTAGGCATACCCCCACGCATGAATAACTTTACGCAGGGCAGGTGGTGCTTCATTTTGCAGCTGAAGGTGGACTCAATTTCTGCTTATACGTGACGACATGGCCTCTGGCTAATCACTTTGCTCTCTGGGTGTAGGCAACTTGTCGGTCTGATAAAATTTCTGTTCTAAGTCTCATATTGTCAGGGGTCATGGCTTTAAGGTCTACAAGCAGATATCCATACGGCATACTAGTAGCATCGTTAAAGGACTCTAGAAAATACTTTGTCTTACACGGAAACATCTGTCTGGCTATCCACAAAATCTGATATTAGTCACGAGGCTCGATGTAATTTCTATTTAATTTTATTGTTCGGCTGGTTTTACCTTGCATGAATAAATTCTGTACCAGATACATGCAACGGAGGTTACGATGGTTGTACATATTTGGTAAAAAACATACTGAACCTCTAAATTATTGCAAGCATCATTCATCAAGTCATCAATTATGAGAAGATTTCTAGTATTGGATGGTAAGATTGAATCATCGCCACAGAGTATTAGGGATCCCTTCCACAACGTTAATGCACGTTATTTTAAGGAATTTGTCATATATAGATTGCCAGTATGAGTAAATATATACTATATTGTCAATCTTTTAATGAAAATAGATGATCAATATTTTGAACTGTTTTGACAAGGTAGGTTATAATAATAGCTAATAGCTAATAAAATAGCTATAGCTAATAGCTAATAGAGTGGTGTAATCCTGAAAGACCCTATGTTTATGGAAACCACACAAAGATGTTTAACTACCATGGCGTTTTTAAGCAGGATCCTCTTGTTATCTTGAAACATCTACCATCAAGAAAATCCACAGCTCTGGACATTTCGTGCGCTTATCATCCTTTGTGTCCTGCAGAAAATAAGTGATTTGCGATACCTTGTCACTTAAACGTCCATCTTGCTCAAGCGCTTCTCTCACTGTTTGACCTTTGTATCCATACACAATAACGTCATCCACTGTCTTTCTCATTCCTACATTTTCCATTACATTAGTAAGAATGTTAGTACCTCCAGTTGTTTTCACATCAAATATTACCAAATCTCCATTATTTTCCTTTTTGTCCTTTGTCCTGCTTGTAATGGTTGTTTTGTTCCCTCCTGTGCTGATATACATAATTGCCAGGGTTTCAACATCAAGTTCAGTGATTTTGTGGCATGAAAAATGCGAACTAATAGCTCTTTTCTTGGATGCTAAAATATCAAGATCTTTGCCTTGGTTTGCGGAAGCCTTGTATTTAAACCTATCACTGGTCTGAAGTGATTCGTACATAGTCCCTGCCTTCTTGCAGACAACATTATACGGATCTTCCTTCCCAAACTTGTAAGAAAATGTATGTCCGTGCAGCTCTTTGGCCTACGGAAGAAACATAATGTGTCGGAACTCGGAAGAAACAGAATATGATGTCTAAATGAAATAACGTTATCAAAATAACATAACAGCAGGAGTGCAGAGAGTATTTCCAAACAATAGATCTGTGGAATTAGATATTTTGTGCAAAACAATGTCATTGTAAGAAAATAGTTAGCTTAAAGTTAAAAAATAAATGGGTGCAGGGCAGGCTAATGATTATTATGTTCTTGTTAAGAATAGCCTTCATCCCATGTCGTGCGGTACCTTTTCCCCCGGTTCCCCATCATCCATTTCCATTTTTTTGTCCATTATCCCCGGAGGCTGTTGCCCTCTGGGATGAGAGACGGACAGATTAAGCTGAAAAACGTAGTTGTAATTGATTTCATAATAAATACACAAACAACTGCAAACTTAAACTATATACTGTCAACAAATACATTACTTTGTGATTGTGTTATTCTTATTTGAGTACATGTAATTAAATCTCACAAACACACACACACACACACACACACACACACACACACACACACACACACACACACACACACACACACACACACACACACACACACACACACACACACACACACCCACACGCACACACACCAGATCCCATATCGCATTTTTTAAATATTCAAGGACTATTAATCTTGTTCTCTATTCCTTGCTCCCATAAATATGCCACTTGATTATCATATGTCATGATAATTGCACCTAACAACATAAACTGTAGACATACATCACTATCACTACATAGAAACCCATCCGGTTTTCTATGTAGTGATAGTGATTGTCATGTCGGTACACAACAGCCATATTATTTTTGTGTATTGTTCAGAATGCGTCTGAAACAATTCCCACTTCTTGAAAGTAGAGATGAGACACCAAGAATAGATATACATATATTCTTTATACATGTTTTAATCGTTTACAACTGCTGGCCCCAGCCCCCACATTGGTAAGATCACCAACAGCTGTTTTTTGCTTATTCCTTGGAGATCCCCGTATCAAACAGACCTACCACATAACAGAAATTTGTTTTATCCGTTTGTCTACACACAAAACTACTACTAATGATAATAGTGTGATAGCAATATAAACATTTTAATAATGGAGTGATAGAGTGAACGCTGTGAAATAATAACCTACATGGTCGTAGGACCGGTTGGTGGTTTACACCTCCCTCAGCATTTCTTGGATTCACTAATAACATACTATAAAAAAAACAGTTAGGCATTGTCATAGTCATGATTTATCTGAAATATAGCAATGTTCTAAGAAATACTTACAGCCAATCAGCATGTCGTCGTCGGGGTGGTTCACTGTTTCCAAAAGACCTGTTGGTATGAACTGTCCTTCTGGAGTGCCTCCACGGGGGGATTTATAACCCCAATTATGTCCACCACCCCCACCCCCCTGAGTCATCGGGCCCTAGCCAATAGGTACCCTATCCATTTACTTTTGTAAATGGTCATGTTAATACCACAAAACATAGTAGCGACCGATAAAAGCTTTCTTAATCAATAGCATAGCATCATAGTCTCATAAAAGTTAGTCATCTTGAGTGATCTGTCTTTTTTAAAATGGGGGCCTTTTTAAAAACCATTTCCCTCTGGACCGTTAGCTAAACCGCATTTACCACCTATGGATATAACCTGTATTTATACATTTATATGTAGGCTATATATGTCACTATATGGATAAACTATAGTTTATTTATTTATTTCATATCAAAATAATGCACTCATTATGAAATAGACGTATTAAGAGGATTCATAGAATTGTATATTAGATAAAAACGTCCCTTTTAACACTTTTAAACTTTCATAGCCTCTACCCTAAGGTCCCTAACCCCCTCATCCAGGCACTCCCCCCTCCTACAGTTAGCATACCCCTCCTGATGCCCACCACTGTAGACTCTGTTGATGACCCATACACCCAGTCCCCACATGGTTTGGATTGCCAAGAGCTGGTCTTTGCTTATTCCCAAGAGATACCGTATCAAACAGACCTATCAAATAAACATCAGGGGGGGGCGGAGTCCCCACAGGATCTATATCAGACGCTGTATCCATCTCAAACCTTTAGTATATTCCTGCGTCTCCCCCCTCTCCCCCCTCCATCTCTCCCCCTCTACCCTCCCCCCTCCCCCCTCCAATCACACGGGGGTACGTAAACCAAAGGGAGGTCATTGTTAGCTGGAAGGAAAGCGTGCACGAATAAACCTGCGCCGTTCTGAAGGCGCCGTGACAAACCAGGCAATGTTCTCGCCCCGCCGGGCCCACGGGCTGGGAGGGAAGGAGGGAGGGGAGGAGGTCCCAGTCCCTTTCCTCCCCCTCAGATGGGGGAGTAGTAGGCATACAGGGCAAAGGGGATATTGGCTCCATTCCAATCGTTTTTTTCCCCATCTACTTTATTCGTTTTGGGTTTTTCCAGTTTTACACTTGAACTCAGGCAGTTGATTCCTACATAGGTATATTTATATCTTAACAGACATCAATATATGTTTATACATCTGTTTATATCGCTATGTCTGTCTGTCTATATCTGTCTATATATATATATCTGTCAGTCTTCATATATGTATCTGTGCTCTATATCTGCCTGTCTGTATTTCTCTATGTATCTCTATATCTGTGTCTGTCTGTCTTTGTCTCCACATCTGTGTCTGTCTGTCTGTCTGTCTGTCTGTCTGTCTGTCTGTCTGTCTGTCTGTCTGTCTGTCTGTCTGTCTGTCTGTCTGTCTGTCTGTCTGTCTGTCTGTCTGTAGCTCGATGTCTGCCTCTCTCTCTGTCTTTGTCTCTATATCTGCCTGTATCTCTATTGATGTAGATCTAGATCCATCGAAATATGCATATCCATATTCATATTTTCATATACAATTCAAAATTTCCTTATACCCTCCATTTGGATGGCAGAACAGCAGAATCACAGCAGACCGACCGTGAGTTATTTCGGTGAACATCTTTCATAATAGCAGTGGGAAACTTCACTTCTCAGACCACAGGGTATAGCGTGGTGGTGGCCCATCTTCAGTCAATTCTCTTTTATTAAACCGCCCGCTCCGAAATGACGACTGCAGGCGACGGGAGACCATTCCCTGGCTGAATCCAAACCGATATTGGACACAGCGCGCTCCTTCTCTCCTCGGATATATGAACGACAACATTAGCAGGGCCGTTTCTCTACTTGTGTGTCGTTTGAAACACAGTATCCATCCTCTCCTCTCCTGCCCTTCCTCCTCCACCTCCTCCACCTCCTCACTCTCCATCTCCTCTCCCTCCCTCTACTGCTGCAATTCCTCGATCTCTTCATCCCCCTCCCCCTCTCTCTCCTCCTCATCCTCCACCATCACCTCCTCCCGTGTCATCTCCTCCCTCTCCTCCTCATACTCGACCACCACCTCCCCCCTCTCCTCAGCCACCTCCTCCTCCCTCTCCTAAGCCTCCTCCTCCTACCCCTTGACCTTCTCCTCCTCCACCATCGCCTCCCTGTCCTCCTCTTTCTCTATCTCCTTGTATGTTGTTTGTAACAGAGTATCCATCTTCTCCTCTTCTTCCTCCTCCTCCTCCTCTTCCATCTCCTTCTCCTCCTAGATATACAGTATACCCACAGAATATAACTTTACCCCGACCCTACATCAGGTCTGAAAAGAGTGTGGAGAAGAGACGGTGAAGGAACAAGTTGGCATTTCCAAAATGGAGACTGGAGTTAGCTTGAATTAGCCCACACAGCACATTGTCCATTTTTAAGTGCAAAGATTTATGTGTTTGGTGTTGAATTCCTCCTTATTAGTGTTCCCTAATGGTTGCTCTGGAACTTGCGGTCAGCACAGACCAATTACAGGATACTTCTGATAAGGAGGACTAAGTGGGCCCAACAAGAGAGAATTTCTATAACGAGAACCAAAAATTCAGCCGGTAACACAAAACACAAACCCTCAAGTCTAAATGTTTTCCTCCATAAAGTAACCCAGCTTGCTCTTCCCTCTCCTCTCTCCTCCCCCCATCACCTCCCTCCCTTCTCCCCCCATCATCTCCCTCCTCCCCCCACCTCCCTCCTACCCCCGTCTTCTCCTTCCCCGTCACCTCCCTCACCTTCACCTCCCTCCACCGCCTCATCATCTCCCTCCTCCCCTCCCTCCTCCCCCCTCACCTCTTCCCCCTCTTGCTCATCAAACCAGAGCTCTACCATCTGGGTCTGACAGATAGAAGTGTTGGAATCCCACCACCTGAATACACAGTAGCCACAAATCAGTTTTATCGTTGACAATCGTAACGAGATTATAAATTCATTAGAGTCTAGGGAAACCATGCAATACCAAGACAAAGTCTCCTTGCGGACGTACGAAGAGTTTTGTCAATCCATATGAAAACTCCTTTCAATTTGAGGCTGAATGATGAGCTAGGCTCCAGCTTTCACTTTTAATGCTTGCGGGAAAAAGGGTTTCATATATTTTTACGATTTTCCTTAAACCAGTTTACGTTATTCTACTGAGAAAGAGAACCATGTGGCATTAAACTACTACTAAGTCTAGTCCTAACTACTTCGTTAGGAGTAGACTTAGTTGCTAAATTAGCAGTTACATAATTACCTAAAAATATATATATTCAAAAGTCATAACAAAACTAAAAAGTAATATTAATAACTAAGTTAAAAGAAGTAATTAAAGAAAAGGTACTACTACTAACTATGAGGTCAGAAGTAGTAATTTTAAAGAGTAAATAGTACTTAATTTTCTTAACCAAGGAATACAGCATACACTGAAGCATTAACCAAATAAAGGCCACCCCTTCCCCTCGTTAAATGTGCAGCTCCCCAACTTGTAGATCTAGATGCGCTACACTAACAGCTAACAGCTAACAACACAACACAGGGAGAAAAATGAGGATAATTTGGCGCATTAAAAGATTAAGGCCAGCAAAGTCTCTCTCCGCTTCGTCATTCCCATTCCCATAATCCATATTTAGGATTTATTTTCTTTTTGCTTGTACCCTAATACATCCCCCAGCGAAACAATGCTACAGAGAGTAAACACACCCAGCGTACCCGCGCCGAGGGTACATATCTGCAGCTATACGCTAAAGCTTAGCAGTGATACTG
>OLKM01001654.1:22500-73322 GCA_900291075.1 Melanogrammus aeglefinus
GACACACACACGCACACAATCAACCACTAACACACACACACACACACACACATACACACCCATACAGACACAGACACACACACAACAACACACACAACAACACACACACACACACACACACACACACACACACACACACACACACACACACACACACACACACACACACACACACACACACACACACTAATTTGAAGAGAAGCTTAAACACCAGTAGACAGAAAGTAAGCCAGAGATTCATGGTTGTAAATGGCATCAAGTCAAAGATGATCACATTAGTTAATTGCGCTGGCATTAACAAATTGACTTTACAGTGGAGGCCTCAGAGTTCTGAACTCGAGGTCACGTTGGCCAAAAGGAGTGCAGACTAAGTAATGTTCTCGCCTGCCCAGCTAATAGGAAATGCTTACCACAATGACCCCCCCCCTCCCAACTGTAAAATGGACTTGAAAAGTTTGCCGAACAATTCAATAGTTAAATAAAGATGGTACAATATAAATTCTTCTCAACACATCGTTGTGGCCTAAAGAGCAGTTTATATGTTGACTTCTTCCAGTGTTGTGTCAGTCATACCAAAGAATAATTTATTGCCTTTTTTTAGTCAATAATACAGAACATAAGGAACTTCATAAAATAAAAAATCGCACATTAAATCGCAATATGGGTCAAAATAATCGCAATTCGATTATTTCCCCAAATCATTGAGCCAACCCCTGGAGTCTCTTCCATCGTCCCGCCTGGCTATCCTCCCCCCAAAGGCATTACCCAGACCCCTTGTGTACATTAACTGCCTTGCGATGGCCGCCAACGCAAAATCAATGCAATCTCGCCCCAATACCAATCTCGCTTCTTCACCCTCGACAGATGAGTAGGAGGGGATCTCATCACAGACAGTTAGCTGATTCTGATTAGACGGTATCGCTATAGAGATTTGTATGAGAATAAATGTGAAGCGAGGTGTAGAACTGGTTTTGGCTAACGTAGAGGTTAGGATGGATGAGGTTTGGAGCTGGCGTATGAATATTTATGATTTTTCACGGATTCTGAATGCGCTGAATTGAATTGATTTGTGTGAAGAAAACAAATTAGTGCTAGGTCAGTGTTGATGTGAGTTGATGAGGACGCACATTTCTGGAGAAATACACATTAGGAAGGGACGCAAGGAATAGTGCGCTCCCAACATGCCCATACTCCCCCTACAGGCCAGACGCGGCACATCCCCCCACAACCATATAAAGTTAGTTGAGTCTGTATGACATATGTCGTTTTTTAAACACATGAGCATCAAGCTGAAACACACAGAACTCAATTCTTCCTGCATATCAATGAGATGTTTATATCCCCCTGGTTTAAAAAGCAAAGACTCAAACCCCACACACACAAACACACACACACAAACAAACAATAACCTCGTAATGCTGCGCTACCATGCACCAGCTAGCGTGAAACACGTCACTTTCCAGATGCTCCAGGTTGTTTCAAACTCTTGAATTAAACAGAACAGGTGTTACACAATGAACGAAACGAAGTAGATCAGCTGCTGCACTCAAAACACAACCTTGAAATCTCCCGGCGAGCGAGAGACTACGGCCTCGCATACGAAAACAGCCCTCGTAATCTAAATGTATATGTAAACAACAGGCCACTAATTAGCCTGTCTAGGCTCCTGTATCCCCTTAAGCTACGCAATTATCACGGAAAGTTGAACACATCTTGTTAGCCCAGCCCAGGCAATCCAATCATTTTTTACTTTAATTCTTTTTTACTCAAGCGAGACGATTATCCGTTGAGAGAGAGCGAGAGCGAGAGCGAGAGCGAGAGAGAGAGAGAGAGAGACCCTTGACATCAAGGAGTGCACTCCTTGATTTTCAAAGCGGGGCAACGCTCTCATACCAACCAACGCTGAAAAACGGTGGGAGAAATGGCAGGGAAGAGCGGAGGGAGGAGGAAGAAGGGGGGAGAGTGGGGAAGGAGGGGAGAAAAGGGGGAGGGGAGAAAAGGAGGATGGAGGGAAAGGGGGAGGAGGGAGGGGAGGAGGGGGAAGGATTGAGGAGGATGAATGGAGAAAGGGGGGAGGAGGGAGGGGAGATAGCATTGCTCGCCGCCGACAAGCTAATTAGCGTGAATATGAAAGTAGCAGCTGATTCGGCTATGGTAAACGCCTGACCCTCAGGGCCGTGATGTTGAATGATCAAGGCTAATAACGCACTAATGTTTACCACAGTATAATCCATTCGGACTGCTGGAAATATGGAATACGCGGCCCGGGGAAATGTAGCTTGTTTGCTGCGCTGCGGTAGCTCTGTTTGCTACTGTGAGCCCACGAGAGCTGTGAGCCTTTAGGGTGGAGTAGAAGAAGAGAGAGAGAGAGAGAGAGAGAGAGAGAGAGAGAGAGAGAGAGAGAGACAGAGAGAGAGAGAGAGAGAGAGAGAGAGAGAGAGAGAGAGACACACACACACAACACACACCACACACACACACACACACACACACACACAGAGAGAGAGACAGAGAGACAGAGAGACACAGACCGAGACAGACAAAGACCGATATAAACACAGACAGACAGACAGACACACAGACAGAGGTATTGTACTCTCTGCTGAAGGCTTTCGGGAGGCTCCCAGTCTGTGTCTGAGGTAATCTGCCAGTATTAAAATGACCCGGGATGGAAGGGAGGGCATGATTGAATTTCTTAAGACTGAGACTCACTCACACACACACACACACACACACACACACACACACACACACACACACACACACACACACACACACACACACACACACACACACACACACACACACACACACACACACCTACACCTACACCTAAACACACACACACACACACAATGCAAGTGCATTTCCAGTGCACTTGCACACACATGCACACCAATAGTCCAAAAAAACAACCTATACACGTTCCCAAAGCACTCACATAAACACACTCACAGAGCACTCAAACACAAACACACACACACACAGCGCCTCTTGGAGTAAACCCAATTTCGCCAGGGGCCCCTCTGTTGCGTGGCCCCTATTGGTCCCCTCACCCCTGATCACTATAAATCACGTGGTCGCGGCCGGACTTCAGACCAGACGTCATCATCTGTGTGTGTCAGAGTGTGTGTGTGTGTGTGTGTGTGTGTGTGTGTGTGTGTGTGTGTGTGTGTGTGTGTGTGTGTGTGTGTGTGTGTGTGTGTGTGTGTGTGGTGTGGTGGGGGCGTGGGGGGGCGGGGGTCCGTGTGTCTGTTTTTGTGTGTGTCCAACAACGCTAACATGAAGATGTCGTCTCCACCTCACCTGCTCCCCCCTCTCTCCCCCCCTTCCCTCGGAGCTCGCCAGAGGACCCGCAGGGCCAATCTCATTAGTAAGAGCAATTAAGACCACCGCCACAAGTCAGCCGTTGTTTTAAACGTTGCCATGGCTACCGTCCCCTGTGGGACCGGCGGCTACTCATAAACAGCGATTCTTACTTCCAATATGCTGCAGGATGTTAGCATGTGTCCGCGCCACGGAATCATACCATCCACCTGTGGGGCGCCAATACGTGCCTTGCTCCAAGGACCAAAGTCAGGGGTGGACGGAATCGCAAGATCCACCTGTGGGGAGCCAAAACGTGCCTTGCTCCAAGGACCAAGGTCAGGGGTGGACGGAATCGCACGATCCACCTTCATGGCTCCACAAGGTGGATGTTAGCTATTGTCATCAACCATCAACTATTAGCTATCATCGTCAGTACCTCTTTGGACCACATATTTGGAGGCGCTTATCGATATAGGGTCCTATCTTGCATCCGGTGCAATTGACTTAATCACGAGCGCATGTGTCGTTGCTAGTTTGCAACGACAAATGCTAGTTTGCAACTGGCGTTCTTTTCCCTCCTGCGCCACGCGTCGGTAAATTAGGGAATGATCTTGCGCCCCAAAGGGCGGTTTAGTGAAAGGAGGAGGCGTGTTCTGGCGCAAACGTTCCCTGGTGCTATTTTGCAGTTTCAGAAACCACTTGCGCCACAAACCAGGAAATACCTGGTTCAAAGTCAGTGGCGCGTTGTTCAGATGCTATTTTAAGGGCGCATGCATATTGTTGCTTGTGCACCTCGCGCATACCCTTTGGTTCTCTCATCTACCTAGCCACACATTCTTGGTAAATTATTTGGAAAAGAACAGCTGATACAGCGGTAATAAGTTGTACTTTTAAATCAATGCATCTGCAAACACCGTCCAGAAAACACATATTTTCTGGACACAGACTTTGTGTACATGCCCATAACTTTTAGGATTGAAACATTGTATTACCGCGAATGAGAAAAAGAATGAATGAATGAGGGCGCGCGTGTGTGCGTCCATCTGTTTAAACGCACGCAAACTAAACACTTAACGCATAATCGAGTCCATGGCAATGTATATTAACGGGGGGACACATGCATATTAGGAACACAAGTCGATAACGATAATGCATACAATACTGATAAGAAACTATGTTTATAATGTATTACGTATATCATTAAATAGAACCACAGTTACCACACATCATATGTTATATCATATAAGTTTTCTTTGCCAAAATTTATTTAAGGACTATTAGTATATACAGTATATACTACTACTAGTATTTCTGAAAACCTTATTCCATGTGTGAATTAGGCCATATTATTTTGCCATAAACTGAGCCATTTAAAGTCTGAAATTCCTGTGCATCTGTCTCATCGGAGACTGCAGACGCGTTGTCAAAAGATCAACTCGTCAGATTCAAACGCGCTCATGGCTCTTAGGGCCCGTCCACACGGAGCCGTTTTTTGGTTAAAACGCAGATGTTTTGCATCGTTTTGGCCGATCGTCCACACGAATCCTGTAAACGCATCGCATGAAAACTGAGTTTTCTGAAACCAGGTCCCAGGGTGAATAAATTCAGAAACGCACCCCTTGAGTGTTCGTCTGGACGGCCAAAACGCATACTTGCGTTTCGATGATGTCATCGCCATACCCCTCGAGCGTAACCTCTTGTAACCTGTGACGACCTCTCATAACAACAACTATGGCCGACTACATGCTCGTGTTCCTGCTGGAGAAGATATTTTGCCTATTAGGGTTACTATCACAAAATATTATGCTCCTGTGCCACCACGCTGAGCAAAAAAGACTGATGGACAACAACACAAGCCGTTATTAACTTGTTTATTTGTATACAGCGCTCAAGCTTTTTGTGCATGCTCCCGCCTCTTCCTCTTCGTTTCCGGTGAATTTCTAAAAAAACAGCGCCACCTATACGCCTGGAACATGAAGTAGCGTTTTTGAGTCATATTGAGATGGATCCGTGTGGACGCAAATGTTCTTGAAACGATGCCAGGGAAAACGGAGAAAAAAAAGATTGTTTTGGTACGTGTGGACTTGGCCGTAAAGGGGATGGGAGCTGGCACTCTAATTGGTTTATTGCACGTTACGCCCAAACCACACCTGCGGGTAATTATGGCCCTTTTCCACTGAGCGTTTTCGCAACGGTACGACACGGCTCTGCACGACTCTACCCTGATTTGAGAGCTTTTCCACTGCGGATTGGAGGCGGGACCCGTTACGGTTTTCAATACCTGTTCGTACCTGTTTCAGAGGTAGGTCTAGCCGGTACGAGTCGGGGGCCTAAATGTCACGTGAACAGTGCTGTCCACTGATTGGTTAGATGAAATGACGTCATATGTGCGATGAAGCGCGGGGGTCTTTAAACATTCACCCGTCATGTGTGAAAACACAACTGCGAGAGCAACAACGACAAAACGATAAGAAAAATGGAAGACATGAGAAGAAGAACCAACCCTTGGTCGATGAGCGCGGTTCAGACCTTTCTGTGCGTGGTGTCCGAGGATCGCGTACAGAGGGACCTGGACGGATCAACGCGGAACACCTCCGACTCCGCCCTCCGACTCCGCCCAGTTCCAGAGTCGGGACTATTTTGGCAGTGGAAAAGGGGCATTAGGCTACTTCAGACTAACTCTTTTTAAATTTGCGCCGGACGCAAGAGTCATTTTTGCACCGGTAAAATAGCGACATCGCCATGGAACCGCCCACAAAGCTACTTGCGCTTGGCGCTTCTCACTTACAGTTCAGACCGTTAAATTAGGGCCCATAAACTGAATTATAGAGTAGGAAGGATTGAGATTGAGATTCCAAAAATGTCATAACTTTCATACTTTCATAACTTTCATAATTTTCTGTCATAACAGAACATTTTCTTTGGTGTGGCTCAACAAACAAACAGGACCATGTAATGATAAACAGTCACACAACACAGATTTCTGCAAGCACACAGTGTGTATAGATCTTAAAACAAGTATCATGATTACAAGATAAAAGCTGTGGATATGTGTTAAATGACGTCAGGGTTAATTTGTCCATTAGTTATCGTTTATTTAAGCTGTTTATGGCAATGGGTATGAATGATTGACTGATTTAAAAGAGATTTTACCGCAGCAGTAATCTTCATGTTGGATAGTGATGTCAACTAAAGAGAGGGCAAGAAAGAAATAGAGAGAGCAATACAGACAGACAGACATACAGGGACAAAGAGAGAGAAAGAAAGAGAGACAAGAGAGAATGCAGTCGAGGTTAACTCTGAACAAGTGAGTATCAAGGCTTGTGCAGAAGCTGGAGATCGACTCAGACGAATAGCCCCAGAGAGGAGCCAGACAATGGCGTCTGGATAATGGGCAGGAGAGATTAGCTATCGCCTCCACCTCCTCCTCCTCCTCCTCCTCCTCCTCCTCCTCTCCTCCTCCTCCTCTCCTCCTCATCCCCACCCCTCGTAGACAGCCTCCTCCGCCCCCTCCACCACCACCAGGCCCTCATAGGCAGACTTCTCCACCACCCCCACCCCCTCAGAGACAGACTCCACCTCCTCCTCCACCACCACCATCCCCTCGGAGACAGACTCCTCCAACTCCTCCACCACCATCACCACCCCCTTCATAGACAGTCTCCACCTCCTCCACCATCCCATCATAGACAGAGTCCTCCACCTCCACCACCAACAACCCCCCCTCGTAGACAGTAGAGGTGGATTCAATGATTCGTTTACGTGAACCAGTTCGCGTCAGTCAGTTCGCCAAGATGAGTCGTTCGCGAATCGTTCGTTCGTTCGTTCAGACCAGTTTCCGGTTCAGTCCAGTTTCCGTTCCCGGTAGCGGTGAATCGCATCATGCAATGCACCCATTGCATGGTTCTCCAGCTGAGTCAGTCAGCACTCAGTGCTACCGGAAACTCGACTGAACTGGTTCAGTCGAGTTCCCGGTGAATCGAATGGCGATCGAATCACTTTTATCCTGAAAGTTGAGTCAATATCGTTAATTTTATATATTAAAAAAATACCCGAGATAAAGGAACAATGTGAAACCCTAACCCTAAAATGTAAACACCACAGGCTACTTCACAAGAAATGTAACGGACACCTGAGGCTTTACTTCACCTCAGAGATAATGCGTTAGTTAATAATGATATGCCTTGCGGCATCACCTGTGCATAGTGCTGCTGCGTAGGCCTACATGGACGTTCCAGTATGTTTACTTCATGTATCGTTGAAGCTAACTAAGTAAAGCTAGTTATAACTATAACCTGCTCCTGGTGCAGTGCAGCAGCAACAGTGTGTGCCGTGAGTCGCCCTCGTACTCGTCTTCCTGAACGAACTGTCTGCGAGTCGTGGGTCTGGGAGGAGTCAATTCTGAGTCACGAACGACGCGAACGAGACGACCGACGCGAACGAGACGACCGACGCGAACGAGACGACCGACGCAAACGAGACGACCGACGCGAACGAGGCGACCGACGCGAACGAGGCGAACGACGCGAACGAGAGAGAAGAACCAGTTCGGGTCGTTCGTTCTAACGATTCGTTCGTTCGAACGAATCAGTTCGCGACCGAACCACCTCTAGTAGACAGTCTCAATCTCCCCCACCACCTCCATGTAGACAGACACCACCCCCTCAGAGACAGTATCCACCTCCTCCACCATCCTCTCATACAGACTCCTCCACCACCACCCACCCCCCCCCCCCCCTCGTAGACAGGTTCAATCTCCTCCACCACCACCACCCCCTCGTAGACAGACACCACCTCCTCCATCACCACCATCCCCTCACAGACTCCACCGCCACGTGTTAATAGCATCACGTCCCTCCTGTGCACCCCCCCCCCCCCCCACCACACCCCACACACTCCACCACCCCGTTCATAAAACTCTGATGGCCATAAATATTTGTAATTGGGTGGCGCCGGAGAGGAGACGATGCCCGGGATGGAAGTAGAGGAACATTAGGAGGAATGAGGGCATTAGGACGTGGCCAGCTGCTGTCTGCTGCTGCAGGATGACGACACCACCGACCGCAGGACGCAGGACGCAGGACGCAGAACACTGGTGCTTTCAGTGGAAGGAGACCGACCAGAGGAACGCGACCGAAATGGTCTATTTTAAGGGAGGAGGTTCGGGTTGATGACGACTCTGGGTTGGGTGGGTTTAGAACACAGGCCGGGTCATGTTGATTGTCGTAGTAAGCATGAGAACTTCAAGTCATGCAGAATATATCATCGTTACGGCTCAGGGAACTCAATAGAATGTTTGTCCCCCGACGGGGACTTTACATGGGAGATATTGCAGAAAATAAACTGGACTGCACTGCATTTATATAGTGCTTTTCTAACCATTGGCCACTCAAAGCGCTTACAATATTGCCTCACATTCACCATTCACACACACATTCACACACACATTCACACACACATTCACACACACATTCACACACCAACGGCGGAGTCAACCATGCAAGGCAACAGCCAGCTCGTCGGGAGCAGTTAGGGTTAGGTGCTTGCTCAAGGACGCCTGGACACTCAGCTCGAAGGAGCCGGGGATCGAACCAACAACCTTCAGGTTGCCAGCCAACCCCCGCTACCTACTGAGCTACTGCCACCCCATGTGCCAACATAACAGAAGTTAGCCTAAAGTACAAGTTAACCTGTGAAATAGAGCTCAAGTTAGCCTAAAGTACAGAGCACAAGTTAGCCTAGGGTACACACAACAAGTTAACCTATGGAACAGACTCAAGATAGCCTAAAGTACATAGCACAAGTTAGTCTAGGGTACACAATACAAGATAACCTGTGGAACAGAGCTCTAGTTAGCCTAAAGTACATAGCACAGGTTATTCTGCGTACCGATTCTTTCACTCCACATTGATTAGTCTGGTCTGTTTCTCCCCCCACACAATAAATGCACACACACATGCCTTATTCTGGTGGATCAGCAGGAACCAGCCTCAGATCCCTTACATATTGGCCGTAAATGTCTACGATTAGCCTTGAGCAGCTGTGGTTCAGAGGCATTTGGAGGATGAATGTGTATTAGCTAAATAGGCCTCAGAAACCCATAAAGAGAAAAAGCGCAAACACACTAACTTCTCTCACTGGATATAGAATACAGTACAGAATATTTATTGCACGAAGCTCTAAAGAGCTCAGTGAATGTTGAAACAAAAGATCGGAGTCACGGCGCTACGTTAAACTTGCACTCAGTGGATAAAGTTCGGAATCGCCCGATCACGTTTCAAAAGCAGAACATTACTCCTCAATATCAAAAAATGTTGAGCCAGGCCTTGAGTCATAGCTATAATATTCTGGTAGGATGGTGACGTCAATTACTTTATTCTACGCCTTATCTTCGACCACATGATATTTAAGCCAACAGCAGTACTTCATTGGATTACATATTTGGAGAGGTGGTTTATTTACTTTTCAACCCATACTAATATAGACCGAAATTTTAGATTAGAAAGGAGTAGAAGAGATATTACTACAGTAGTGATATTCTGCTTGGAATAAACAGAGTCAGAATCAAGTCAGGACTTTCACGTGTAAATCAAGGGACTCTTAACTCAAGTCCTCCACCTCAGATTAATAATTGCTTATAAAAACAGTTCACAGATACCATGTTTCAAACCGGGTAGAAACCCCGGTTCACAGAGTTAATCCACGGCCCAGCAATCTCCTTACTGAACTTTCACTTTCTCCCCATTATTTGTCTTTCTGAGTCTGAATCTTAATGAAAAATTCCAGCTGGCTGCCTCTAAATACTGGGGAGCACTTTTACATTCCACCAGCCTCCCACCCATACTAGCAGGCATATAAATTGGATCTTAGCATTTTATATAGCTATCTATTTACCCTCCCCCCCCCCTCTACCCTGGGACAAAATGTAATCAACTGCTACGAATTCAGAGGTATTTACTCGAATCTTAATCAGTGTTTATTAGTGCATCCCTCGCAGAGGCCGATGTTAGAGGCTGAAACTCTTATTTCCTTAGTTATTATTCACAGTAGCATGACATGAATAGCCTTACTCTTTTGGGTTTTCTCAGTTTAATTTTGACAGACATGACTACAGAATTAATATTCAGCTTTGATGGTGATGTCAATTAATTTATTCTGTGCCTTTTTTCAGGCCACATGATATAAGTTGTCATGCTAACATAATCAGCTATTAGCTAACATAATCACTACCTCATCGGATAATGTATTTGGAGGTGTGGCTTATTTACAATTCATTTATCAAAGTACACTGAATTTAAGATAAAGGAATAGAATGCTCTAATTACATAAGTAATATTCTGGTGTGATGTGACCTCAATGAAAATCTTCTACGGCTTGTTTTCAACCATATGATATTGAAGCCAACATCATTGGACCACATATTTGGAGGCGTGGCTTATTTACCATTCATTCACCAATGCAGACTGAATTCTAGAATTGAAAGGAATAGAATAGCTAAAACTGCAGAAGTAATATTCAGATTGGTCGAGTTGCAGAGCGCAACTCGACGCAGACGCAGTATTACAACCTCCTACTCTGATTGTTTTACAACAACTTATTATTGCTGGACGCCTATACGCCCGCATTCCCTGTCCGTGCAATAAAACAGAGAATAACAGATTCTGTCGACAGCGTGCACTACATCTCAGGGGCCAGATCAGCAAACAAAAGGACAATTACACAACCAACAAGAACATATATTCCCGGAACAATTTAGATGCAGCACACAAACAAACACATACAAGCAACGCACACACAAGCGTGAATGGCACTTGCCCGCACATGCACACACACACACACACACACACACACACACACACACACACACACACACACACACACACACACACACACACACACACACACACACACACACACACACACACACACACACACACACACACACACGTGCACACAAACACACTTGTGTGCACACACACCGACAAACACACACACTCACACACACACACATGTGCGCAGGCACGAAGACACCCACACACTCTCGCAAGCACACATGTGTGCACGCACGCACACAAACACATGCATGCTCGCAACCCCTGCCCCCCACTCACACACGTTCTTAGATCTTTACATTTTCTGCGCAAACTATTGCCGAAGATCTGTGATTCAAGCATTAGGTAACAGACATCCCTCCCTCTCTCCTCCCCCTTCCTCACCTCTCCCCTCCTCCTCTCTCCCCCTACTTGGCCGTGGCGATCGATACGTCACCGTAATGGCTGCCTGGAGAGCGAGCGAGCTTGAGTGACAGGTCTGGGCGTGCGCTTGAGTGATGGGCTGGCTGCTGCTGGCTTAATTAACTCCCAGACTCTGAGCCTCCGCTGTTTAGCATTCACACACACACCCACACACACACACACACACACACACACACACACACACACACACACACACACACACACACACACACACACACACACACACACACGCACGCGCGCACACGCACATGCACAAACACACACACGGAAACGCGCACACACACATGCGTGTAAACACACACACGCAGGCACACGCACACATGGGAAGACAGACGCGAGCGCAGACCGACATACACACACACACACAGGCGCAGACACACAAACATGGGCACAGAGACACACACACACACACACACACACGTACTAACGGGCGCAGACACACACACACACACACACACACACACACACACACACACACACACACACACACACACACACACACACACACACACACACACACACACACAGGCGCAGACACACACACACAGAAAGGGCATAAACTACATGCAAATAACCTTTTGCACCTTTTGCACCTAAATATACAGTATATAAATCCATAGTTGGATTATTTCACCGAGGTCAAAGACATTTTGCGAACAGGTACACAATAACACACAATAACACACACTAATGAGTTGTATGACGATAATCATTCCATGTTTGGTCAGTTTGATAACCTGGATGGGATGGGGGGGGGAGGGCAGGGGAGGGGGAGAGGAGAAGGGGGGAGGGAGAGGGAGGGGGGGAGAGAGGGGATGGGGGGGGGGAGAGGCGGTCACCTCAGTCCGTAGTCACTGCAGATTGCTATTAAAGATTTCAATTCGCTGTCTTGTCACTTCGGCTTTAAGTCAAGCGATAAACTTGGGCCGGACTCAAAACCCATCACACTGGAACTATCGAGCTGCTGGGGGTGTGTGTGTGTGTGTGTGTGTTTGTGTTGTTATTTTTGCACTGGGGTATAGCTTTGTATATTTGTGCATGTGTTTGCAACTGCAGTGTGTGTATGTGCGTAACTACAGTGTGTGTGTATGTGTGTTTTCTTTGGGAATCTATGTGTGTGCATGTGTGTGTGTGTTGTTCTCTTTGCATTGAATCATAGGTGTATATATTTGTGCATGTGTGTGTGTGTTTGTGTGTGCGTGTTTGCGTGTGTGAGTGTGAGAGGATGCTTTTGGAATGTGTGTTTTTGATTTACATTGGAGTATGGGTGTATATGTAAGTGCATGTGTGTGCACGTGCAGTGGGAATGTGTGAGCGCACGTTTGAATGTGCGTGCCTTCACGTTCACGCTGTTTTCTAAAGGGGTCATCCCTATGTTCCCCGGGTCCTATGTTCCCCATTTTCCCAAAAAGGGTCCTATGTTCCCCTGTAGCAATACATACATAGGACCCTTTTTCTGAAAAAGGCTCCTATGCTCCCCACTGTTGCAGGGAACGTAGGACCCTTTTCTGAGAAAAGGATCTTATGTTCCCCGCAATCTATCAATCTTTAAAAATATTTAAACTTTGACGCGACCTTCGCGTGATGACAGCCAATCAGCGTTCAACAGCGTGGCCACTGAGTGACATGTGTAACGTAACAGCCAATCAGCGTTCAACCGGCCAAATCAGTGCAGTGCAGTCCGGGGTGAACTGCAGCATGGAGGAGAAAGTGATTGTTGCCGTTTGCGACTCCCGGAGCTCTATATATAATAGTATATAATATAATATAATTGTATAATAATATCATGGCCAAAAGTTCCGGCCGAGTAACGGGGACGCTTGGCGAGTCTAACGCCGCTCTGTCTGGCTTGTTTTTATTCAGTATTTTTAATATTTTTCACGAATGCATTGAACTTTTTGTTGATTATAGTTGTTTAGCTAAGTCTACTAGTTTTATATAGTCACTTTTCGCTATTGTAAGTGTGCCAGCTCAGCAGATTGTCTGCCTGCCTGCTGCTACTGCCTCACACATTAGCCAGAAGCTAGGTTCGGCGGCACAGGGCTCACCTGTCGCGTCTCCCGTGGCTCCTCTCCGCACAGTGGCTGGATAGCCTGCGCCGGTGTGCCCCACAAAGCACACCAGTTCGGACCAGACTGCTGCCACCCTGCCAGCTCTCCTGGATGCTTATCTGCGCCCGCGGATTGCTGTCAATCGCGGAGGACGCCGTCCAACTGACTTCCCCGTCTCTAGCGTAGCTACAACCAGCATGCTGCACTCTCTGCCTCCGCTGTGCTGGCTCTGAGGCTTCACCATAATCGCCTGGATCATCTACCGCTGGTTTACGCTGCTGCCGACTTCACAACATGTGGATTTAACCTGTTTAACCTGTTCCTCTGGATTGCACTATGTTTCACTCTCACGTCACGAGCGCATCTCTGCCGCTCCAGTACTCAGTAACAGAGATGTTACGTCTCCGGATCTTCTCAAGGACCCCCCCACCTCAGCTTGCATCCCACCACGTCATTCTCAAACGACCAAAATACATCCACCGAGGCTCTGGAAGGAATTTTCAGTACACTCACAACAGCAACAAAAACATCCGGGTTACTGGGAGGGGGGATGGCCTCGCTCTCCTCCACCGTGATAACATCAAAGTCACCACTGTCACAGTTCCCCATCACTCCTCCTTTGAATGTCTAGCTGTAAAACTCACAGGCCCCAAACCCACTATCATTGTCACCGTTTACAGACCACCAAAACCCTCTGCCGTTTTCCTCAATGAATTCTCATCACTACTTACATCTGTATGTGCAATGTCCCCTGCTTTTATCCTCCTTGGTGATTTCAACATCCACATTGCCAACTCATCCTGTACTTTTGCTAATGATTTCACATCACTTCTGGACTGTCTTGGTATTACACAACATGTCAATGTAACAAAGGTCACATTCTGGATTTAATCTGCTGTACTGACATCACTCCCACTAACCTTGATGTCATTGATTTCCCCACCTCGGACCACAAAGCTGTACTTTTTGCCATTCATACCCAACTACACAAAACCAAGGAACAACGGAACATCTCATTCAGAAACATCAAACATATCAACACCACAGACCTCTCCACCCTGATCAGCTCCTACCCCAGCCCTCACCCAGTATCCTCACTGACTGACCTGGTGACTCACTACAATAAACTGCCTCTCCTCTTCCCTCATCACCCTGGCCCCCCTGAAAATCCGCTCAGTCTCACACACTACTCCCTGGTTCACTCCTCATCTGCGCCAGCTCAAAGCCACTGGCCTTCGACTGGAGCGACTCTACAAAAAGACTCAACTCACTGTACACCGCCAAATGTATTCTGACCACCTTCATCACTACAGGAATGCCCTCACCACTGCCAAAACCTCATACTACTCCAACCTCATCAACACTGGTGCAGGCAACAGCAGAGTCCTCTTCTCAACAGTCAGCCACTTACTTCAGCCTCCTAAAACCCTCCCTCCAGACATTTCCACCACCCAATGCACTGCGTTCCTGGACTTCTTAAGCTCTAAAATCAACACAACTAGCCTCATCTCGCACCCCCTCTGATGATCCACCCTGGATGATCACCTCTGGCCAACCTCTCATAAGCTCCCTCTCTGACTTCGACCCCAGTAACAGAACAGACCGTCTCTGAACTCATCCACAAAGCCAAAACCACCACCTGTCAGCTTGATCCTCTTCCCACCTCCCTTGTCAAAGCATGTCTACCGTCCATCTCCCACATGATCACCAACATAATTAACTCCTCCCTCACTACTGGTACTGTACCCCCCACTCTCAAGCTGGCTGCCATCAATCCCATCCTGAAAAAACCTGGTGCTGACCCAACTGACCTTAACCACTACCGGCCCATCTTCAATCTCCCTTTCATCTCCAAAACACTTGAAAGGGTGGTTGCCGCACAACTACAGTCCCACCCTGACACAAACAATCTCCACGAACTGTTTCAATCTGGCTTTCGTCCGAAACACAGCACTGAAACAGCCCTAGTCAAAATCACTAACGACGTCCTCCGTGTTGCCGACTCTGGATTACTAACCATTCTCATCCTCCTCGATCTCAGCGCAGCATTCGACACCATCTCCCACCCTCTGCTCCTGGACCGCCTGGCTGGCATTGGGATCACTGGTGCTGCACTCTTCTAGTTCACATCCTACCTCACCGGTCGTCAACAATTTGTCCAACTAAGCAACCACATGTCTGGGTGTTCAGTGTCTCACTGGGTGTCCCCCAGGGGTCAGTCTTGGGTCCACTCCTGTTCACCACTTACCTCCTCGCCGCTGGGGCACACCTCCTCCGTCACCATGGGGTCCATTTTCTTTGTTACGCTGACGACACACAGGTCTACATCTCCACCAAACCCACCACTGCCATCCCCCCCACCTCTCTCATCACGTGCCTGGAAGACATCCGGAGCTTGATGAGCAGGAACTTCCTGAAACTCAATTGAACCAAGACCGAGGCCCTGCTCATCGGCTCCAAATCCACCCTCACCAAATCACAATACACCCCAGCTCCACTCATAATCATCGATGGATTCCCAGTACCCTTCTCCTCCAAAGTGAAGAGCCTTGGCGTCATCCTGGACAATACCCTCTCATTCTCACCCCATATTCACAACATCACCCGGACTGCATTCTTCCGCCTCCGCAACATCGCCAGACTCCGCCCATCACTGACCCAATCCAGCACTGAAATCCTGGTTCACTCAGTTGTCACATCACGCATAGACTACTGCAACGCCCTCCTCACCGGACTCCCCACCAAACTCATCAACAGACTGCAGATCATTCAGAACTCAGCCGCCCAGATCATCACCCGCACCAAATCATCTGACCACATCACCCCTGTCCCCATCCAACTTCAATGGCTCCCAGTACACTACCGCATCCAATACAAAACCCTACTCCTCACCTACAAAGCTCTCCACAACCTAGCCCCCAGTTAGCTCTGCGACCTCCTCCAATAATACACTCCCTCTCGCTCCCTCCGCTCAACCTCTGCTGGGCTACTATGTACCCCCACATCACGACTCATTACAATGGGTTCCCGGTCAGCTGTTCAGCACCCAGGCTCTGGAACTCCCTTCTCCCTCACATAAAACAGTCAGACACCATTACAACCTTCAAGTCACAACTCAAAACTCACCTGTTCAAACTCGCACACAACGTCTAACTGATCACTGTCTTGATTGTTTGTTTGTTTTGTTTTTGTTGTTTTTCCACAATGTCCTGTTTTTAATGATTTATGGTGATTTTATGCTCTGTAAGGTGACCTTTGGTGTCATGAATGGCACCTCTAAATTAAATGTATTATTATTATTTTTATTAAAAGCTCTGTTCGCCTCCGGATGGCCATAGCGTGGGGAGCTCTCGAAGGGATTGGGCTTCTCGGGGTTTGTTTACCGGTGTCGGGTTCTCCGACGTCTCTCCCTCTTCCACAAAAGCTGAAGACATGCAATGGTGGTTATTTTTGGTTATATTTGGCGGTAATGGTGGAAAAGGTAACAGCAACCCTTTTTCAAAAAAAGGGTCCTATGTTCCCCGGTCACATAAATATCGGGGAACATAGGACCCTTTTTTTGAAAAAGGGTCCTATGTTCCCTGTTCACATACATATCGGGGAACATAGGACCCTTTTAGGGAAAAAGCGGGGATAGGGTCCTATGTTCCCCAGTCTCATACAAAGAGGGGAACCTAGGACCCGGGGAACATAGGACCCGAGGAACATAGACATGATCCATTTCTAAACGGCCCTATGTAGTAGGTATATAAGATATATGTCTGCATTCCACCAAAATTCCCTCACGTTTTATTTTTATTACTTTTATTTTGTGATCTTTTCTGTAAATAGTTTGTTTGGGAGCTTTTGTTATTTTATTTTGAAGTCTCGGTTGTGACGTCATCTTCCTGCGTTGCGCTCGCCATTCCTCACTTGTTGTTTTGATGCTGTGAGGAGGTGACTGTTTTTCCTCTGCTCTGCGCAGCTTTCTGTTCTAAAGTTGTTTAAGACAAAATAACCAGTGTAAATGGTGAAATACGGTTATAATGTGATTCTGTACTTGCTAATGTTGGTCATGTGTTCCTATGCATTTGCTTTGGAAGAGTTTTGAGTGTTTTAGCTAACTATTTGCCTAGCGCACTGTTTAGCAGCACTTGTGAGGATACACACAGCCTGCAGCCTGTTTATTGTTGGTTTCCCGCCATTTCAGAGTGACACGCTGCAGTATCCTGCGTATTAATGTTGCTGCATTATTTGTGCATTTATTTCATGCAGGTATGTTAATGTTGATCCCATGTTGTATTTTATTTTAATATAAAATATTAATTAGCCGGTGGTGTATAGATTCCATGTGGATTTGAATTTGTGTGCCTGTATTGTGAACTATTGTGACTTCATATATTTGAATATATGTATTGTAAGGCATTTCTGGCCAGGCTCACTTGTTGTTTTGATGCTGTGAGGAGAGTGACGTGCTGCAGTGTCCTGCGTATTAATGCTGCTACATTATTTGTGCATTTATTTCATGCAGAAATAAATACTCCCCTGTCGCCACTGTTCGGCTTAAGTGAAACACCGGGTCCCTGTGTCCTACTCCACACCACAACACACAACGCAGAGCCAGACCGGCTACATTGGTGCCATGACCCGGATCGACGTCGTGGATCAACACCAGCTTGGTCACCAGAGGTTGTTGGACGTTAGAGCAACGACGATCGAAAAAAGGTTTCCTTAAGAGGGTTACATTGGAGTGACTTTGTCACAGTTTAAGGACATTTGGGGGATTTGGTTAATTTTTTTGTATTGTAATCTTTTCTTACAAAGAAAAGAAATGTACAGTGTCAAATGAAGGAGAGGAATACAAAGCACTTTCGTGGTTTATTGTGATTCAGTATTTTCATTGTTTTTGTTAACATTGATCAAGCTATTTAAGAAAAATGGATTCCAATGTTGTAAATGGGACTGCTATTCGTACTGTTGATTCCGGGAGGGGGGCACAGATGTCCACCTCTCCAGTTGCCGATTTGGGGAGGGGGACACAGCTATTGAACTCTTTTGGGAGGGGGGCTCAGTTGGTTAACTCTCCAGTTGCTGGTTTTGGGAGGAGTCGGCGGCTGTCTAACTCCCCAGTTGCAAGTCCAGGTGACGTGAGGTCACCAGCGTTCAGCTCCACCCGTTGAGTTGATGTCCCAGACAATGTGACTTCCTCAGTTTTCACCTCCAGCCCATCTACCTAGTCACACACCTTTACTCACGGACCTACTTTTTCACTTTCGGCCATCCCAGACAGGACTGACCCAGCATTGAGTGATCTCATCACGCACATCGCCCAGCAAGTAGGACGCTTGTTGGCTCCACACTTAGTCAAAGTTAGTCATGCAGTCCGATGTGAGAGAGCCTCCTGTGTACAGAGGGGATGGGTCCGACCAGCTCTCGGTACATGAGTGGGAAGAGCTCATGGTCACCTACTTGAGAAGAAGACACGTGGACCTGGGAGAGCAGCATCAGGAGATGTTGTTTAGATTAATGGGGAAAGCTAGACATTGTGAAGATGACACTCCATAGCAACCCTTCACTGAAGCCTCATGAGAACCCAAAAGTAATTATTAACATACTGAAACAGCATTTCAGTGGTGTGGCGTGCTCCAGTATGCCTCTTGCAGACTTCTATGGCACTGTGCCTGTAGCAGGAGAGAACCCGTCGAGTACTGGATCCGCCTTAACAAGGCTGTTGATGCAGCTGAGGAGGGTTTGAGCAAACAGGGGCGGCGTATTGATGATTTCAGTCGAGATGTAACCATGATGTTTGTCGAGTACTGTCCCGATCCCTCCCTTGTTGCAGTGCTACGGTTCAAAGCGCCAGAGAAATGGACAGCTGGTGAAATACAGGAGCACATTGACCGTTATCAGATCGACATGAGAGAACAGCTGAATACCAGACCAAACTGTCCTGTCCCAGTAAGACATGTGGCAGTTCATATTCAAACACCTGTGTCTGAGGAGGTGTCATTGGCCAGCCATCCGGAGGTACTCCCTGTGCAGGCCGAAGAGAGTGCTACGTGTACTACTCAGTTTGATGAAACTGCCTAAAGATTCTGATTGGCCTGCTTGACCGCAAACTCTCTCAGAACAGCCAGGTGATGGCTCAGAATAACAGGCTGATGTATGGAAAGCACCCGTCTGACCAGTCACAGAGAAATACTGCAAGGTATGCAAGTCTGCAGAGCACACTACCCTAATGCACTGCCAGCGAGATCGCCTATGTTTGTTTTGCTTCAAGCCAGGTCATATCAAGAGAGAATGCCCAAGTTACAGTCCCGGACGGGAGGACCAGGCATCCACCTCAAGAGCAGCAGCATTTAAACTGACTGGCCTGCATTGGGAGAGGGGACGTGCGGGTGAGGACATCAAAACCCTCAGAAGTGGAAGTGAATTTGAACAGTGTTATGTGAAAGTGTGCAGTGCAGCACCGGCTGGTGTGAAGATAATAGCACAGAACTAGTGGTGGGCCGTTATCGTCGTTAACGGCTGCATTAACGCAAGACTTTTATCGGGCGAAAAAAAAAACATAGCCGTCTATTTTCTAAGTTGGGTTGGGAGCTGGGCATAGACGTCACTTACGCTGGACGCGTCCCCACCAGTTTTCGTCAAGAATCATTTTGTACCCACCACTTGTTAAAAAAAAAAAAACTGGAGTTGAATTATTGTAACGTGAGGGTTCGATATGTGGTGGTGGATCACTCTTTATAAGAATAAACAGCAGGGAGACGGTCGGATGACTTTCTCAAGCGGTACTTTACTTTTCAACTCACAACAACCAACAACACTTCCTTGTTCGGACCCATCACTGTGACTGAACTAACCAATCAGAAGCTAGAATTTAGACTGAGGTAAAAGTGAAGGAATCAGAGAGGCAGATTCAACAGAATATCCTGACTGTGTTAAATATTTAAACATGTAAATATGTATGTAATAATTGTGTAACATAAATATGTAAACGATTAACTGACTAAACATTGTAAATACATTTCTAGCAAATTAACTCCAATGTAAATTATATTAACTTATTCTACAACTTTGAAATATTTAACTTCTAAAATTTACATTATTATGGATTATTACACGGCTCTTCTTAATGCTGTAGACTGCTCCATTCACTTGCATGGGCCTTCCCAACGTACAGCCGTCAATTATTTTTGTTTACGCTCCGTTCACTTGCATATATGCACTTCATAACTTCCAGCGGTGAATTATAATTGATAATTCACCGTTGCCAAGTATAATTGACTGCTGTCAAGGTAAACAAAATGATTTTTTGGCATTTGCCATTTTAATCTAGATTAATTCCAAAATTAATCTAGATTAATCTAGATTAAAAAAAAAATCTATGCCCACCACTACATAGAACACACACAGAGTTGAGCAATATGATGAGCTATTCTATGCTCTAGTCGATGTGAATAATATCTTCCAGATGCAAGGAATGCTTGATTCAGGTTACATGGGCTTTACTTTCAGTGGAGAAGCAGAGGAGAGGATGCTGAGTGAGAAAGTGCTGTCAGGACCAAGACCGATGACACAGGAAGTGGTTTTAGTGGGCTGTGGAGGGAAGCTCACTAAACCGAAGTGTATGCATGAGGTTGAACTGAAGGTGTATGGCAGGGGTGGGGAACCTTTTTCACATCACGGGCCATTTAAATTTTTCCAAAGTCCTCAGAGGGCCATACCATTATGAACACATAACTAAAGATGAAAAAAAAGACAAAAAAAGTCTATAACTGCTGTGTTACTAAGCCTCATGTTTGCTGCATTTCTAGACTCACCTAATGTGATGGCTGGAACTGTTTTTCTCTAGCAAGGCGTCTGATGTCAGCTGGCAGTGATGATGATGCTACTCGAAGCTGGTTTTCCAAGATTGAGTCACTCAGTCTTGAACGGAAGCGAGTCTTTGCAAGAGTCAGTTTTGAAAAGAACTGTTCACAGCGATACGTTGTCCCAAACAGAGATGCAAACTTCAGGGCATGTCTCCTCAGGATGGGAAAATCCTCAGCACGAACATACAGTTTGTAAAAGTCCAGCAGAGAAAGGTTGTGGTACTTGGCTTTGAGCTCGTTGTTGTTTTGCAGATCAATTATTTCCATTTGGAGGTTGTCTGGCACATCAGACGGTTGCACATTAAATGGTGTCGCAAACACGTCGAGTTCCTTTTGTATATTTTTGACATCATGAAACCTCTCATCAAATGCCTGGATGAGTTTTGCACACTCACCAGCATATTCAGTCGTAACATCAGGCTTTTGTTCTTGTAGGCTGGGAAAGTGCACAGTGTTTCCCCGTTCCAGCTGTCCTTGCCACAGCCTTAACTTCACTTCAAATGGCCTCGCGGGCCGTATACGGCCCGGAGGCCGGACGTTCCCCACCCCTGGTGTATGGGTTGAGCTGTATCGTTCCAGTTCTGGTGGTGCCAGGCCAGCGAGATGATCTCATCATCGTCACGGATGTGATCAAGTTTCTCATGCGCCAGTTGAACAGTGATGATTACTGGCGGCTTATCTCTGTTTGCAGTCTTTCCTCATCCCCTGAGTGTGAACAGTTCTTGGACCTCATGGCGAACACGTCTCGTTGGAGGGGTGAGGAGCTACCGGACAGGATTGGCACAGTTAAGCTCAAACAGTTACTCTTCTAGCGATGCAAGAGCACCTTGTCTGGGGTAAGCTGCCTAACAACGCGCCCATGTCACCGGGAAGCACTATGCTGGTTGAACCAACCTCATCCAAGTCCATGCCACGTTACATCATGGTTGGCAGTGTCGTGACACCTCTGTGGGGTGATAGGTGGGTCCCCATGGAGGTCACCAATCTGTCTGACCAGTTACGCTGAAGAGGAACTGTAAGCTGGCAAATGTGTCCCCTTGTCTAGCTGTGGAAGATTTTGAGCTCCTCCAAGGCTATAGCCAGATTGACACAGCTGTTCCAAGCAAGCGTCATGCACCACTCAGTCCTTCGGGAGAGATTGCGAGATGTTGGCCTTGACAACCTTGACATACAGCCTTGTCAGACAAGCTCCGCAGGAACTGTGAAGTTAGTCCAGCTGCTCGAATGTTACAACAATGTCTTTTCCAAGCACGAAATGGACTACGGTGAGGCAAAGTGCTTTGTCCACCGCATTCGACTAACAGATGATCGTCCATTCCGCCTCCCCTAACGGAGAGTACCCCCTGCTCACTACCAGAAGCTATGTCAAGTGTTGACAGACATGGAGGAGCAAGGGATAATTCGGAAGTCTGTGAGTGATTATGCCTCACCGCTAGTGATGGTATGGAAAAAGGATGAAACTTGAGGATCTGCACCGATTTCCGGTGGTTGAATACGAGAACACTCAAGGACGCCCATCCCCTTCCACACCAGTCGGACTGCTTGACTGCCTTGGGAGGGAACACCTATTTCAGCGCAATGGATTTAACGTCCGGTTTCTGCAACATTCCCATGGCTGAAGAGGACAAAAAATACGCTGCCTTCACAACACCGCTAGGCCTGCATGAGTATAATAGGATGCCGCAGGGACTGTGCAATAGTCCGGCCTCATTTATGCGCATGCTGCTGAGTATATTTGGGGATTTGAACTTCAGCAGCCTGTTATGTTATTTAGACGATTTGCTCGTCTTTGCATCGACTGAAGAGGAGGCCCTACAGAGACTGGAGGTCGTATTCCAGCGCCTGCGAGAGAACAACCTGAAGTTGAGTCCTAAGAAGTGTCATCTGATGCGATCGTCAGTCAAGTTTCTGGGTTACATCATAGATGGAAACGGGGTGGCTGTGGATCCTGCGAAGGTGGATGTCATATCCAGTATGCTGAGGTGTGATCTCATGGAGGATGACGGTTGTACACCTTCAGTGCGGAGTAGGGGTGTAAAGGTACACGTATTTGAACTGAACCGTCACGGTACAGGCACTTCGGTGCGGTTACAGAGGTGTACCGCGGTACGTAAATGTGGCGTACATAGCGTTAATACGGCGAATGTGAAGGCTTGTTTTGCGGTGCGGAACTTAAAACTTGAAGTTGGAGTTCCCCCCGGACCGTTTAGCCTTATTAGTCTCGGCTCGCACGTGCGCGGCCACCGCGTAGTAGCAGTAGCAGAGCGCGATCGCGACTGTGTGTGGATTGATGGCTACTAGCGAACTGAGAGCGAACTGCATGGCGAGCGACACCAGAAAACCGGAGCTTGAAGATGCCCCCCTGTCATTTAAATCCCAAGTGTGGGAGAACTTTGGAATCCAGGTTAATTATCACAATGGGGAAAGACGAGTGGACAAGTCGAAAGCTGTGTGCAGACATTGTTCAACAGCGATCGCCGATGCAAATGGAAACACATCGAACATGCACACACATGTAAAAAAGGCACCATCCAGGTTGTTACTGTCACCGCTGCGAAAAGAAAAAAAGTTGTTCAAACCCAGCTCACTACACTATTTTAATCAACCCCTACCCCTGTCTGGGAATTCAGAACGGGCAAATGCCATCACCAGGTCTATTGGTGTTTTCATTGCCTCTGACCTACGGCCATTCTCCGTTGTTGAGAACACAGGTTTTAAACACATGATGAAGGTAAGCATACTCTCATCTTAAATCAATGCTGTAATATAATGCACAATACTTGAAACCTGAATATTATTGACTGAATTAACTGAATATAATTATTTATTATGATTACCTTGCATGACTTTGTTTATATTTAGCATACTAGTGTTCAGTAGAACTATATTTATGCTGTTAAATGAGTGCCAAAATAAGTTTTGTTGTACCTAAATGCAATGAAAATAAAGTAAATTTTGCTATTTTCTAAGGTGATTGAGCCCAGGTATATAGTTCCTTCTCATCCACACTTCAGCCAGAAAGTCATACCAGCTCTGTATGAAGAAAATAAATCTGCTGTGGTCCACCACCTGTCCAAAGCATCTTCTGTAGCACTCACGACTGATGGATGGACATCCAGAGCTACAGAGAGCTACTTAACGGTGACTACCCAATCACATCACCTCTGAGTGGGACATGGTAAACCATGTTTTACAAACTCGCCCCATTTATGACCAGCACACAAGCTTAAATCTGGCAGCGGCACTTAAGGAGGCAGTGTTGGAGTGGGACTTGGAGAGGCCAGGAACTAACATTCCTGTCACAACAGACAATGCTATGCTAAAATATTGTAAATGCAGTCAGTGAAGCAGGACTGGGCCCCCACATTGGATGTTTTGCAAATACAATTAACTTGGCAGCACAGAAAGCAACAGGACTCAGCCAGGTGTCCAGAGTGCTAGGAAGAGTCAGAAAGGTTGTGTCTTTTTTCATCGTAGCACAACAGCTGCACACATACTGGCGAACAAACAGGAGATGCTTGGTATACCAAAACACACTCTGATCCATGACGTTGTGACCCACTGGAATTCCAGTTACGATATGCCGGAGAGGTACATTGAGCAGCAAGCAGCCGTGTACACGGGCTGACCGAGAAGGCCCTCAAGAAGAATAAAGACATTAACACGTTGTCTGACCAGGATGTGAGTCTGGTAGAGGAGCTCATTGCAGTCCTAAAATCCCTAAAAACTGTCACAACACTGATGAGCACTGAATCCACACCTTCAGTGTCAATGATCCTGCCCCTCAAAACCACTGTGCTCAACTCTGCCCAATGAGGAAGACGGTCCAACTGTGCGCGAAGTCAAGGCTGCCATCAGAGTAAACCTGATTGGAAGATACTTTACCTCCTGTCATGATTTCCTCAACAAAGCCACAGCCCTTGACCCAAGGTTCAAGACCCTCCCTCATCATGTGGATGATGCCTGTTGTGACACAATCTACAACAGCCTGGCCACATGATGAGACCATGGAAGAACAGGTATTGTGTTAATTTTCTTGAGCATAAAATGTCTTCAATGCTTAATTTGAAACACTTGCTTTTACTGTCATTAGGCTTAGACCTAATCATTCTTTTATTAATTTGAGTAATTCTGAAGTCAGCCATGGCTGAACTGTTTGGTGATCTCTTCAAGCTTCAGGACAAGGACGTGAGAAAAAGGCCTGCTGTGCAGCAGCTGGTGAGGGAAGAGGTTACCTTGTACAAAGCAGTGGACTGCATTTCACTGGATTCCAATCCACTCTTATGGTGGAAGACCAATGAGCCCAAATATCCTCATGTTGCTAAGTTAGCAAAACGCTACCTTGCAGTACCTGCTACCAGTGTCCCTAGTGAAAGGGTATTTTCGACGGCTGGAGACATTGTAAGTACCCAAAGAGCTGTGCTTTCTGCACACAATGTTGACAAGTCGATCTTCCTAAAAAAAACCTGAAAGTCGAATGAAGCTGAAACTGTTTATGTTATTATTATTATTATTGTTATTATTTGAGCATTATTTTATTCATTTGAGAACCTTGTTGTTTGAAGCAGTATTTTCTTTTTTATAAAATACATAAACTTTAATTTAAGTTAAGGCTGCAGTTGACTTTTATTTAATGATTGATATTTATATTTATGAGAACTTCAGAGCTTTAGAGAGCTGCAGGAATATTTTCTTTAAACCCTTTAAGTTTACATACTCTTTGTTTACATACCAGCTTAAAGAGCCTAGACTGAGCATTAACACTGGATTTTTTTCTCGTTAATTTTATGTTAGGGTTATCCGAGAACTGCAGCAGTATTTTTTTTATATTTGTTACACATTTTATTTGTATGTTTCATACTGACAGCTAAAACTGTTGTGTTTAATTCATTACTAATTAAACTTATGTTCGTTCAGTCAAGCAATACGTTTTTTCTAACTATGAACCAAACCGTCCTGTACCGTACCGTGACTTCAAAACCGAGCTACGTACCGAACCGTGACTGTTGTGTACCGTTACACCCCTAGTGCGGAGTATCAAATCTTTTTTGGGCATGGCTTTCTTCTACCAGCACTTCATCCCCAACTGCTCTTCCATTGCCAAGCCACTCTTTGCTCTGACTGCTGGGCAGAAGAGAGGAGGAAGGAAGAATGTGAATGTGAAGGCAGGAACATTCAGGAAACTCAAGCCTGATGACTGGACTCCAGAGTGTGACATTGCCGTTGCCGGTCTTAAAGAAAGTCTGCTGGACTGTGCGGTCCTTGCACATCCTGACTTCTCACGTCCTCTGATCCTGTCGACTGGTGCCTCCTTGGATGGGCTCGATGCAGTGGTGTCACAAGTCCCTGCTGGTGAAAGTAAAGCACGACCCATAGCGTTTGCGAGTAAGACCCTGAGCAGCTCCCAGAAGAACTACCCAGCTCATCGGCTCGAGTTTCTGGCATTGAAGTGGAGTGTCTGTGACAAATTCAGCCATTGGCAGAAGGGCAATTCCTTCACAGTATGGACAGACAACAATCCACTCACATATATAATGACTAAGCCAAAACTTGATGCCTGCGAACAGCGATGGGTTGCGTAGCTCGCTCCCTACACATTTAGTCTAAAGCACATTGCGGGAACCAAGAACATAGTGGCTGACGCGATCAGCTGGGACCCGTTTGCGTGTCCCAGCGGCTCCCCGTCTGTTGGGCGTTGACTTGTCTGAGTCCTACAACGATCTGCTTGCCAAATCTGATGGGGTTGGAGAAGATTGAGTTCAGAATGTCTTTCATTTAAAAGTCCAGTATCAGGCGAAGGGGACGAAACAAGGTACTGCGACTCAGTCCCGTTGTCCCCCACCTCTCTGTGAAAGCATTGTGGAAGCTGTCCATGATTCTCACAACCACTGGGATGCGGCTGCAGAGTCCAGGGCGACCGGGTTGATCCAGTCTGTTCAGCACTTCCTTCCACCAGGACAAGACCTGCCTTCTCCGTAGAAGAGCTCCAGCGAAACCAAGAGCTTGACCCTGGCATCTCTACGGTTATGCAGGCACGTCGGAACTATTTTCTGAGAGGGGGGGGCGGGATTTTTTTTTGGGAGGGTCGGGGAGAGACGCACACTTACAGTATCAATGATTAATGAACTATAATGCAGCATCTTAATTGTTAAGAAAATGAAACAAAAAAAAATGAATGAATAACTCAAGCCTTTATTAAAACACATAACACTAGGCTATAAAAACAGCATTCAGAAAAAGAACAGTTTGCGCTCCAAAGGGCTTTCACACTTTTCCAAAAGTGGACCTTCTCTCAGTTGACCTGCTGATGAATTCTTCAAGCAGGGCCGAAACATCGCATTCATCAATAAGGTCACTATGCGCATTCATAATGGCCAAATGCGTGAGTCTTTCCTGCTTCATGGTATTGCGCAGCCATGTTTTCAATCTGCGCAAGGCAGAGAAAGAGCGTTCGGATGCCGCGACAGATATGGGCAGGGCCAGACAGAGCTTTATGAGGCTTCTCCACCTCCGACAGCATGGAGCGGGGTTTGGGGCTGCCAAGGTGTGCAGGATGGACACAACATCCTGAATGGTGATAACTTCTCTCGCCCCCTACACATGTCCCTCAGTATGTCCAGCTCAATGCTTAGCTGCTCTCGTGAAAAGGGGCTCAGTTCCGGGGAACCCACATCAACCCGTTTCCCTTGGGCCGCCTCAAGGACTGCCTGCTCTCGCCCTGCAGCTATGCGGAGTCCCTCCTGATCAAAACGCCGCTCCACCTCTGAGCGCACCACGTCCAGGGCCTCAAACATTTCCCTCTTCCACAGGCTTGGATATTCTGCAATATTAAATATAACATAAATTAAATAACAACCAACCAATAGTTTCCATATGGGCTGCCTATTTAAGCAAACTTTTTTATGAATGAATTAATTACATTTTCCATTTAAGTTCAAATTCATGAATTTGGTTTGTTATGAAAATGAAAAATACACAAACCGTTGTTTGTGTATTATTAATTACAGGCCCATTTCTCAAATAGGCGTACGTTGATGTAGTACAGTATTATTGAACAACTGTATCGTTTTTTATGTCATAATCTATGAATAGATACATCATATCTGTCTGTCTATATGTGTGCGTATTTGTTGCATTATTTCAACATAGGCTGATGAGTTGTGTTTTTTAAAAATACTGTTGGCATTATTATTATTTATTTATTTACCCTCTATGTTCCCCAACTCCCGTTCCTCCTCCTCCGCTGTATTGGCGAAAACGCGATGGGGTCTTGCTCGTGCGCGCTGGATGAGGAGGCTTTAAGTTGTAGCGCCTCTGCGTACTGCTTGGGTCTTGTCCACAAAGGTCGGCGAAGGTGTCATCATGTCGCAGTGTGTGTTGAGGTCGCTGGCAAAGAAGTTTTGCAGCTTCCACTGATCCAAGGGCTGTGACTTTGATGCCTTGCAGTGACCGGGCTACGGATTCACACGGAGTGAACATGGTAACGCAGGTAAACAAACCAAAGACTGTGCGCGTAGTGGTGCCCTTTTTAAGCAATCCTGCCACTTTGGCACGCGTCTCCCCCTTCACAGTCCTGTCACTCTCCAGGGCCCTGAATGTCTGCAGCATCTCTCCATAGCAGGCCAGCAACCGTGACAGTGCCACAACTCTGACGCACCACCGAGTTGGACACAGGGCAAGCAGGTTTATCACTTCTCCACATCCAAAAAAAGACTGGTATAAGGTTTTTCTCTTTGCTGAATCATTAATAACAACAGTGACTTCTCGAACGAAGTTTAGTGTAATCAGCAACAAGGCGCACTTCCTTTTGCCACTTCTTGTAACACTAAATCCAGAGAGTGATTTGCGCAGTGAACAAACACGGAGTCAGGACATGTTTCCTTTAATCTTGCCTGCACTCCCGTGAACCTCCCAGACATGTTGCTGGCTCCATCAAAACAGTAGCCTTTCAGCTTCTCCATTGGTAAATTGAGCCGAACAAGGACATCTTTTATGCACAAAAACAGCATCTCTGCTGTTGTGTCTGGGGCGTTGTAAAAGCCTAGAAAGAAATTGCATCAGCAAACTGTATATTGCATGAAAACTGTTCTTTGCCACTGAGGTCGGTGGTCCCATCAGCAGTTAAGCCAAAAAAAGGACTTTGGGATGCTTTAGCTCCGATTTTTCTCTGAATGTCATGCGCAAACAGCTCCAGAATTTCATTTTGGATGCTGCCAGACATCCAGTTGTCTCTTCTTTTCATCCAGTTCTCCAGGTCAGGATCAGTGCGTACCCTTTCTACCATTAGCTGCCAGAACACCACATCCCGATTTGCAGCCCCTCTCAGAGGGAGTCCCTGGCGCCCCAGGAATCTTACGGAGCTGAAAATGAGCTCCAGCATTTTCCGCGCTGTTCTCTGCTCTTTAGCAGCGGCCTCAGAGAGTAATGCATTAATTGGCGTTGTTTTCAATGCAGCCAATCTTTGCATCGCATCTAAATGAATGCGAGTCTTCTCGTGGTCTCTGATCTTCTCCGTTGCTTTTCTCCAATTTGAAAAGCCTTTATCTTTCAAAAACAGACTGTCGGTGTCTGACCCGACCAACTTGCTTTTGACAGCTGACCTGCACACACCACACACAATGCCATCACTGACCGCAATGTACTCCAGCCACTGCCACTCTCTGAACCAGGCGGCCTTGCAGGAACGACTGAAGTTCTCACCGCTGAACTTCCTGGCAGGAAAATTGTAATCCTGTGGTGGTTTGAATGATATTGCCTCTTGGCTAGCACCGGGTAGCACTGGGGAGGGAGGATGAGGACCGGCGGGTCTTTCGGCTGCCTGCTGCTGTCCGGTTGCTGGCACACAGGGTTCAGGTGTCTGTCTCGGACGTTTAGCTGCGTCAGGCGGCGCCGGTTTTAAAAAAAAATCTGAAATTCTTTTCTGAGACATTGCTGATTCATTGAACTCACATTGTCTTGTAAGCTAACAACAATGCGCGCGATCATATCAAAACAACAATGCCCGCGAAACAAAATACTTTGTTTATTTTAGCCTACGTCACACTGAGCTGTCAGCGCAGCCTGGTTGCATGTCACATGATCTGTGCATTATGAGATAAATGTAGTAAGTCAGACAAATTCAGTTTAAATTCAGATTCTTTATTTTTATTTTTTATGCATAATGATGTGGGTAGGGAGGCTGATGGGGGGGGCGGATGGGAGGGGGTGCGGCCGCACCCCCCGCACCCCTAGTTCCGACGTCTATGCGGTTATGCCATTGCTGAATCGGCAGAGGAGGCCCTCAAGGCGGGAGAGGGATGGTCTGGACTCAATCGCCTTGGTCCCAGACAGTGGGAGAGACTTAAAGTCATTGATGGAGTGCTCTACAGAGTCGCTATGGATTCCATGAGCAAGCAGAAGAGACACCAGTTTGTATTGCCCCGGAGCCTGGTGGAGAAGGCCTTGCGTGGTGTGCATGACTTGGCCGGTCATCAGGGGCAGGCGAGAACAATTCACCTGGCCTGGAATGGAGAGTCAGATTAAAGGCTATGTCAAGTGCTGTCAGAGATGCATCCTGGCCAAGACACCAGATCCTTCTGCCAGAGCACGGCTTGAAAGTATCAGGACATCCAATCCTATGGAACTGGTGTGTTTGGATTTCTAGAGTGCAGAAGATAGCAGGCAGCGCTCAGTTGATGTTCTTGTCCTAACAGATCACTTCACAAAGTTGGCCCACGCCCTTCCCTGCTCAAACCAACAGGCGTAGCAGGTTGCTAAAAAGGGACAATGTTTTCTGTGTGTATGGGTTTCCAGGGCGCATCCACACAGATCAAGGAGCCAACTTTGAGAGTGAGCTCATTGCAGAGCTGCTTCGGCTATCGGGAGTCTCCAAGTCGCACACTACAGCATATCACCCCATGGGGAATGGAGGAACTGACAGATTTAACAGGACCCTGGGGAATATGCTCCGTTCGCTGCCGCTGAGAGAGAAGGCAAAGTGTCCCCAGCAAATCCAGACCCTGACATTTGCATACAATGCGACGGTGCATGAGACAACTGGGTACGCGCCTTTTCACCTCATGTTTGGTCGGGTCCCAAGACTCCCCGTTGATGTAATGTTCAAACCGGTCCTGCACGACCCAGTGGTTGTTGACTACGGCAGGTTTGTGACATCCCTTATGTCTCACCTCCATGAGGCAGCTGGCATTGCTCAATGACATGCCATCAAGGATCAAGGTAAACAAGCAAGAGGTTACAATCAAAGAGTCAAGGGGACTTACCTGAACGTGGGAGATAGAGTACTGCTCACCAATAAGGGCGAAAGGGGAAAGAAGAAACTTGTGGATAAGTGGGAACCGACTGTTTATACTGTCATGGACAGCAAACCGCAGACTCATATCTACAAGTTGGGAGATGACAAGGGGAACGCAAAGGTGGTACATCAAAACCTTATCCTGGATATCAGCTTCCTAGCTGTACAGTCTGCTGATGGAGGATTGTCAGGATCGGAGGACAGTTTTGGTGATTCTGAGGACGAGTCCCAGATGAAGGATCTCATCGACTCTTTGGAAGAGGAGGGTTCGATGGGTAGGGCAAGCGCATGGGTTCTGAGTGGGGCGGAGGAAGCTGCCAGCCACCGGTCCTGTGGCGAAGCTGATGCGGAAGAAGATCAGTCTGATGGGCATGATCCGTCTGATACGGAGTCGGACCAGTCGGCTGCACCAGATACAGCATCAGTGATTGACGCGAGCAGTGTCTAGTCATTTCACCCAGTCACAGTGCCAGCAGCTGACACATCAGACACAGTGCCGATGGTTGCCGCAGGCCGTGTCCCAAAAGTTATCCCTGACGCAATGTCACCAGTTGGGGAATGGGGCAGAGTAGGCCAGGCAACACATATGCAGGAAGACGGTGTGGTCAGGACACGTGTTGGCAGGGTTGTTGGGAAAGTCAACCGTCTGATCGCAACGATGGCTCAAAAGCTGTGACGACCTCATTTGGTTAGAGATCAAGGACTCTTTCTGCCCTCTTCTTTTCAAAAGGGGTTGATTTGTTTCTTTTCCACTGTTGTTCCACCAAGTATTTGTTTTACACTGTGTCTCACTAAGATGGCGTGCTTATATATGCTTACGACTATGGTTTGGGACTTGGGCAGGCCGGGTGATTTGGTGTATACGGCACCAGACAATTCTAGGAGGGACTAAGGCCTGTACGCATTTTGATTTCTCTGAACCTGTTTCTCAGGTAGCTTTTGAGCAGGATGTGAAGATAAGATCTTTATGTGAACCCGTGCCAGTAAGCCAGTATTGGTTGTCCCTGTAAGTGTTATGTCCTGGCAGCCACTCAGGATTTTGGTGTAATTCAGGAGGGGTGAATGTAGTAAGTATATAAGATATATGTATGCATTCCACCAAAATTCCCTCACATTTTATTTATCACTTTTATTTTGTTATCTTTTCTGTAAATAGTTTGTTTGGGAGCTTTTGTTATTTTATTTTGAAGTCTCGGTTGTGACGTCATCTTCCTGCATTGCGCTCGCCATTCCTCACTTGTTGTTTTGATGCTGTGAGGAGGTGAGTGTTTTTCCTCTGCAGCTTTATGTTCTAAAGTTGTTTAAGAGAAAATAACTAGTGTAAACGGTGAAGTACGGTTAAAATGTGATTCTGTACTTGCTAATGTTGCTCATATATTCCTATGCATTTGCTTTGCAAGAGTTTTGAGTTTTTTAGCGAACTATTTGCCTAGCGCACTGTTTAGCAGCACTTGTGAGGATACACACACAGTGACTGCAGCCTGTTCATTGTTGGTTTCCCTCCATTTCAGAGTGACGTGCTGCAGTGTCCTGCGTATAAATGCTGCTTCATTATTTGTGCTTTTATTTCATGCAGGTATGTTGATGTTTCTCCCATGTTGTATTTTATTTCAATATAAAATATTAATTAGCCGGTGGTGTATAGATTTCAGGTGGATTTGAATTTGTGTGACCGTATTGTGAACTATTGTGACTTCATATATTTCAATATATGTATTGTAAGGCATTTCTGGCCAGGCTCACTTGTTGTTTTGATGCTGTGAGGAGAGTGACGTGCTAAAGTGTCCTGCGTATTAATTCTGCTGCATTATTTGTGCATTAATTTCATGCAGAAATAAATACGCCCCTGTCGCCACTGTTCGGCTAAAGTGAAACACTGGGTCCCTGTGTCCTACTCCACACCACAACACACAACGCAGAGCCAGACCGGCTACATGTGCTTGAACGTGCGTTCGTGCGTGCGTGAGCACTTGCGCCCGCACCGTGTGTGTGAGCATTGTGTGTGAAGGAAAAAGAAGAGAATTTTTTTTTAATTCATTACTTTATTTTATAAAGCTATTGGAGAATTTTCTTTTTGATTTACAATGGTAAAGTGAGACCTATAAAGAAAAGTGAAAATAAATATTTTTGTACGTTTATTTAAATGTGTATATATAGGTCATATATATGTTGTTTATTTTAACTAAGAATGCATGGCCTGTAGTATTTTAATTTAACTGAAATAAATGAATGTGGCCTGTTCTATAGGTCAGGTTTTTTGAGAGGATCAGATTGACACTTGATGTCGAGAGAGAGGACATCAGCGACACCAGAAGTCGACACGAGAGAGAGGACACCGGCACTGAATACCTACTGTTGAGATGGATCCAGAGAACCAGATGGCAACCTAGAGCAGAAGGACAACTTAACTTCCTTACCTGCGGTGTGGTAGGACAAGTGAGACTCACAAAGACTTAAGGGCCTCAACGGAACAAAAACACTGAGCTCATAACAAAAGAATAAAAAAAAGACGATTCAGATTAAACACAATTTACGGTTCCATTTTATTTTATTTTATTTTGTGCTTTATTTTTTTCATGCTCAATTGTTACTGTTGTCATATTGTTCTTGTTAATGACAAATATATTTCTGAACTAAATTTTGTGTGAGTGTGGTTAATGTTGATGTTCCATCCTGGGCTCCATGAGCGTTTCCCTAGAGTCCTGATAACTGGTCCAAACCAAATTTAAACTGAAACCTGAACATTTGTACTTGTAACCTCATCAGGCAAAGAGGGGTTACAAAATCCTTACCAGTGTTTGAAAAGTTGGAAGATAGTGATGAGGAGGGGGACGATGTCGTTGTTCATCGTTCACTCGTTCGTCTCTGTCTGTGCATATGAGCCCCGCGGTGGATTCATCCAGTCATTCTACTGCTTCCGTGTGGATAATGATGCTGGCCCCTGGTAGAGGCGAAAATATGATAATCAACTTTGGAGGGGAGACAATTACATGACATTTCCTTGGGGGGGGGAGGCACTAAAGGTAGTGCTGTAACACATAGCCATTGTAATATGTTAAATATATATCCAGACCATAATTACTCTGACTGGATAATATATAGGTAGTTAGCTGAAGGGTTGCCCAACGTGTTCAAACATTTGAATAATTATAATACTACCTCTAATAGTAGTATTTAGAATTTATTAAGTGTAAATATTAACTATTTTATTCATTTTACCAGAAGGGAGGGGGGCTAACAATCTTTTGAAATTTAAAAACGCGCTATTAGGTGTCTGTAATGAGCACAAATTGTATTGAAATTAATCGGTTATGCTTACAGTAGCTGTGTTTTCATCCCCCTGATTTTATGCAAATTTTGAAGTATTGAATCAGTGAACGGTGATGGAAACACCAAAATTCGCATAAAAATCCTCTAATTTGCAAAAAAGTTTATTCGGTCGCTTGAGGTGGCTTTTGAGAAATGTGAAATGACAATATGCTGATGACACAGTCATTGTTAGTTTACTGCAGAAACATGAGTCTCAGCATGGGCCGGTGGTTGATGAGTTTGTCAGTTGGTGTGACAGGTCTTTTCTCCAGCTTAACATTTCTAAAACCAAGGATGTGGTCGTTGATTTTAGGAGAAAACAACCTGGTTCTCCCCCACCCACTTATATAAAAAGAAGCAGCATAGAGGTGGTGGACCATTATAAAAATATCTGGGAACTGTGATTGACAAACAAACTGAAATTTGACATAAAACACTGATGCGATCTGCAGAAAGGACACAACAGCGATTGTACTTCCTTCGCGAAGCTAAACTCCTTCAATGTAGATAAGGTAATCTTGTCCTTGTTTTACAAATCTTTTATTGAATCTGTTCTTACTTTTGCTTTTATTGCCTGGTATGGGGGTATTAGCCTTAGGGATAAAAACAACCTCGGCCATATGGTGAAGGTGGCTGGCAAGATGATTGGTTGTCCTCAGGTCACCTTGAACAATATGTATGAGAAACAGGTCGTGCGGAAGGCAAATAGTATATTAGACTGTGTAAACCATCCCCTTCACTGTTTATTCAAGGTCCTTCCATCTGGCCGAAGATTTAGAGTCCCTGGTTTTAAGCTCAACAGGACGAGGAGCTCTTTTATTCCAAGTGCAATACGGTTGCTAAATTTGCACAATTAGCTAGATGAGTAGTATGTATGTGTATGTGTAACTGTGTTTTTATTTTTATTTATAGTAGTTGGTGTTATTACTTGTGTGTATGTGTGTTTATCTGTTGTGCTACTGTACCTGTATGTTACCTGGCTGCAAGACAAGTTTCCCTTAGGGGACAATAAACTGAAACTGAACTGAACTGAACTGAAAGAGAGTAAATGTGCAAAATGGGAGATGGAATCACACCTTTCGAAACAGCTGTGACGTAGCGAACATTGAACACACAGGACTGACAACGTCCCTCCGATTTCCGCATTACGACCGGCCATAGCAACCCTTCCGACATCAACTTGTAGCATCAATATCTATATATTTTTAAGCGTTTGTATACATACATCCTACATATCATATAAATAGGATGTCTATGTTTTGCATATCCTTTAATTATACCGTGTCCATTAATCCCTGATATATGGACACCTACTAAGTGATTCCAGTCAAATTGTCTGTTCAGCCTTCAAACCGAAAGCTGGTACATTGTGGAAAATGAATTAAACTGTAATCAGAAAACACAGTTATATGCTATAGACCCTATAGTGTCTGTGGTATAAAGGCTGGGGTGAATTTCAAAAAAATAAACAAGTACACTTTATGTTGAAAGTATAGACCAGGGTTCACCAACCTTTTTGAACCTGAGAGCTACTTCATGGGTACTGAGTCATATGAGGGGCAACCAGTTTGATACACTCTTCTGAAATAACAAATTTACTCAGTTTGCCTTTAGTTATATCTTATTATTAATGATACTCATCCATGTGAAGACATGTAAATGAATTAAGTCATTTTAATGATTTCTCACAGTATTATAAACAATGATTTAAAAATGGTCGTAAAGAGTTCTTCAAGAATGAGTACCGGTAGTGCTATTTTTAGAACAGGCCTGCGGGCGCCTCGTATTGTCCTTGCGGGCCCCCTGGTATAGACCGTCGCGATACCCATTGAAACGAATGGCGCAGTGAATAGTCTTCAAAACGAGAGCTGATGTATTGTTAAAAATGAATTAAACTGTAATCAGACAACGAGGTTTTATGCTATAGACCCTGGAGTATCTGTGGTATAAAGGCTGCAACGAATTTCGAATTATAAATACAGTATGTACAATGTATCCTTTAAATACGTCCATGGAACTGATGGCCAATGTGAAAAATAGATATGTGTGGACCGCTGAAGAGGTACAACTATTCTTTGCTCTCATCGAAGAAAAAAAATTATAGCTATTTTAGATGGACAACAACGCAATTCCATTATATATCAAGACCTAAGAGAGGATGTTATCAAAAGGATACGACAAGCCCTGGAACGTGTGTAGTTTTCCGCTCTAACCACTTGATGGCAACGGACCTAATTCGAATTTCTTTTTCCGAACTTTCTAAAGAATTGCTTCACCTTTTAGATGGAAACGTGACTAGTGATATATTGGGGAGGACAAATCGATTTTTTTCGAGGATGGGGGGGGTGTGTCCCCCCCAGGAGTCCCACCCATGGGGAAACTGCTTTATGGTGTCAATTTACTCCAGACAATCAGAGCGATGCTTATTTCTCCCCTCGGTTGGAGCAAAAAAACACTCAAATGTATTATAATATAATAGGGAAAACCCTCTTTGGCGCTCTAAAACATTGGTTCTCAGAGTGCGGCCCACGGGCCAATGGCGGCCCCCAGAAACATTCCTGGTGGCCCGCAATGACATACAGATAAGTAAGTTAGTTAAAAAAAAAAATAATAATAAAAAAATCGTTATTATTATTATTATTATATAAATTTAAACAAAAATAATAAATAAAAGAGAAGTCGACTCTACCTTTCAATGAAATCCTGTTCCATTTGTTAGTTTTAATCTGACTGTACATTACTTAGAAGGATGAACCTCAGTTTCGTGATTTAGACCTCACTTGACCTCACTCCCAGAGGTCCACGGTGCAATGTTTTTTTTCACCACTGGGATGCTGACGGCGTTTCCCGCCTAATTTTTCCTTTGGCGGCCCTCAGTCAAATTCTGAGGTTCCTAAGTTGGCCCTCAGCTGTCAAAACGTTGAAAACCCCTGAAAGAACTAGTACTTCAGAATAAAGTCTGTTCCTCTTTGGATATTGTTATTCTGTCTTTTTTGCAGATCAAACCGTTTTCTTTCTTTCTTTCGTTCTTTCTTTCTTTTTTTCTTTCCTTCAGCCCAACCGACTGACTGAACCCACCTTCCGTGAGCGCTGATTGGTCCCAGCGTGGACTGAACCCGCCTCCCCAGAGCGCTGATTGGTCCCGTCATTAGAACTTAATTGGACAACAGAATGTTATTTTGGTAGTAGCTGTATAGGGCCGGCTCACCTGAACAGATGCGACTGTGGTTGTTTATAGCCGCTTGTTCTGGGTTGTCTTGGTGTCGAATTTTAAGTTGTGTTGGATAATGAACATTTGGCCTTGTTTAAACAAAAAGGATGTACAGAAAGTATGTGTGTATGTCAAGCACATATACAACTGATTGTGTGAGTCGTGTTACAAGTGAAAGTGAAACTTGAAATAGCCTACGTAAAAACTCTCCTAATTACATTTTATATATACGCTTCTTTCATTCACTGTCGAATCTGGATTGGGCATTAAGTCGTGCAGTTCGTTCAGGGTGTTTAGGAGGACTGTGTGTGTGTCGGGGGGTGGGGGGGAGAGGAGTAAGTGAGAGAGAGTTCATGCCGTGTCCAGTCGGTCAGATTACAGGCATGTGTAAGTCCTGGCAAGATGACCAGGTGCTCAAATAGCTCTTGTTACATTTAATACAAGCTTCAAAAAAGCATGTAGATTAAAGGTTTTTGTCTCACTTGGCTTCCTCAAAAAAAATTCACTGGCGTGGGGACACCAAGATGTATTCCAACATCTTGGTGTCTTACTTGCAAACTGCATTTTACATACCATCCTAAATATTTTTTCTGCCATACAAAGTAGCATGGTTGAATAGGTATTGGATCGCAGCCTAAATGTTTATGATTCACTAAATGGTAGCCAAGGTCCTATGGAAATAAACTGTCATGACAAAATGTGTTTTGTCATGACAGAACATGTCAAATTGAAGTGTATATGAATATCAAAAATAAATATTTGATTGAAACAAAAATGAAGGTGTCAATTTAATATATATTTATTTACATTTTTTGTGTTTTAGCTTGTTTAATATGTGCATCGTTCAAAAGATACAGTATTCTCGCCCCAATGATACTTTCGTACATCGCTGTGGTTGTCGTTTTTTAGAAAATACTTTAATATTTTATTAAAAATGCTGCAGAAAAAGTTTATACAGGTGTCCAGCCACAGATATTATTTATATTACTTAAGGCAAAACTGCAAACAAATATCAGAAGACAAACTAAGGAATTTTCCAAACTCTACAATAAAACCCTTTAAATCCTGAACGAACTGAGGGCTAAACAGAATATTTCATATAGAATTGACAAATGTCGATTAAAATCTCCTTTTTTTGGCTTAATTTGTCGTCAAAGGATGCAGAATTAAAAAGAGTTAGTTTTACTTTCCTCCATACTTTTTATATAATAATGTCATTAATATTTACAATCATTCACTTGCTTCCATAACCCCAAAAATATCACAAGCCGGCATGTGTACATATTGCTAGCATATGACAATTTGAAATATCTAACATATACCTCTTTTACAAATGTATTCAAATTAAGTTAAACAGAAAAATTCACTGCCTTGTTTTTTTTTTCTTTGTCGGTTTCCAAATAAAACATAGCGGGCCACATTTAAGTTAAGTTAAGTTAAGCTTAGGCAGTGTATCGATAGCAAGACAAAAAGGAAAAATCAAACAATACAAAATTAGACCGCCGAAAAGTCTAGTACGTGTGTATGTGTGTGTGGGGGAGAAGATCATACCATGTCCTGTTTTAAGAGTAGGGGGGTGTCCGACAGTATCAGAAGAAGACGAAAATCCAAAAGCTTTTATCGGGGCATGCAAGTATGATTTTACGCGAATAACGATGACGTTGAACGCTCAATCATGAACTTTTTATAAATATTGATAAGATTTGCCCAAAACAGCCGACCACCAAAAGGTAAAATGTGCGTCCTCATTAAATCGGGATTGTTTTTGCGTTTCGGCCATTTTGTGGATAAAATAAAAAGAAAAAAAACACGGAAAATAAAAAACGTAGAAAAAGTTGTAATTCCGATAAAATCATAACATTTAAGGTATGCATATTTACACACACACACACAGCAAACGGAAAAGCACAGGGGTTCAACCGATAATACAAAAACAAAATCAACAACAATAAAAGCTCTTTTGATATCTTTAAACTTTTTTCATTAAACTTCTGCTCACAACTATATACTTTTTTGTTCTTTAAAAAGGTTTCATAAATACATTTCAGGCCCCCGGGGGTGATTTTCATTTTGAAAGTTTTCGCCCCGGTCAATATTTATTATTTAACATATGGATCCTTTATCGGATTACTGTCTCGGTCGTCCATTACTGTCTCAGTAGCGGAACGATAATCAAAGGATTGCCGCTGCCCCTTTCCACTTCAGATTGTATATACTGTCTATATATATATATATATATATATGTTTCATGGCACAAAATGGCCACAGAAATGAGAGTAGTTTGTGTGCAGGAGTGTGTGATTGTAAGGTTTTCCCCTTCGGCGATAATTTCAATCTTTTGGTCAAAACTCTCCGTGGCGAAAGAAGTTCAACGTAAAAGTTGGGTTGGAGAGGGGGGCCAGACCCGATGACTCTGATGTCTAGACCTGGTCTGTTCCAGAAGTCTGTGTGAGGATACGGGCGATGGTTCTCTGAGAAGGCGTGGTAGCAAAATAACATCTCGCCCTCCGAGACCCTCCCAGCCCCCAAAGACCTCTGAAGCCCCCAAGACCTCAAAGTCCTCGTAGCTCTTGGTCTCTCCTCTTGCCCCCAACCCACGTCCAAGTCCCTGTTTTCCATGTAAATTTTGTGCTGGCCGAATCCTGCAATCCTGAATCAAGACCCCTTCTACTCCAGCTGCTAACCTCACCCAAACCAGGGCATCAGGGTAAAAACCGAACCCCTTCTCATCTCGATCCAACCCCAGCCTTCTCTCCACCCTATATCCAACCCCGGCCAACCAGGGTCTCCGCGTCCAAACAACCCATTCTCCTCCACCTCCAAACAACCCCCTTCTCCTGCTCCATCCAACCCCACTCTTCTCTCCACCCTCCATCCAGTCTTACCCCGTCCAGGGTCTCCGCGTCCAACTCAAAACCACCCCTGCGTCGGTTAGTCCACCCGATCCCGGTCCCCACCTGGACCTCCTCCTCCAGGCCCCTCCGGGGCTGGAGCTATACCCTGGTGGTGGAGTGTCCATGGGGCAGGTTGGTGCTGTTCTGACTTCCGCCGAAGGTGTTGAAGGTGTTGTGCAGTGGCTGCATGCCCCCCAGGGAGCCTGGGATCATTGTGATGGTGCTGGGCGCCATCATAGAGGGCAAGTCGTCCGGCGAGCGCCTCAGCGTCAGTGTGTAGTCTGGCGGGCACGCCAGCCGCGCCAGAGCCGCGTCGTGAGCCTGTAGAGCCACGCCGCACTCCAGGTGCTGCTGCTGCTGCTGCTGCTGCACCTGCAGATGCAGGTGATCCTGCAGGTGCTCCTGGAGGTGCTCGTGCTCCAGCAGCTGCTGCTGCTTCATCTGCAGGCTCATCAGTTCCTCGCTCTGCAGGTGCGCCACGTCGTTGGTGCCCACGGTAGCAGCGGCGGCGGCAGCGGCCGAGCCGGGCCCCGGGCCCCTCCCGCCGCACTCCCCGCCCCGCTGCGGCACCGTGGGGAGGCGGCGATTGGAGTCGTGGCGCCGCTTGTCCTTCTTGTAGTAGAGCGCGGCGAATGCCAGGATGTTGAGGAAGAGGAGCGAGGCACCCACTGCGATGGTCACCGACAGCTCCGTGGAGTAGTCCCTCTTCGTCTCGATGACCACCGCTGACCCGTCGCCGGGATCGCCGTTGTCATTCCCGCCCTTCCGCTGGTCCGTGCCTTGCTTGGTGTTGGCCGGCGGGAGCCCCGGATGCCGTGTGGTGGAGGGCCAGTTGTTCTTCCCCGGGAAGCGTTTGGTGTAAGGGTACGGCGTGGTGTCCTGCGGGGGGATCTTGGTGGTGGTGGAGACGTACTGGATGATGTCGTTGATGTTGTGGAGATGCGGCACCAGCTCCAGCCAGAAGGCCACCTTGGTGGCACGGTAGTGGTCGCGAACGCGTGGTTTCAGCCCGATGTGGAGGTACAGCTGGTCCTTGGGGTTGTACTTGGTCCAGGCCACCTCCTCGAAGCGGTTGGGTTTGGTGTGGATGAACTTGGTGTCCTGGGGGACCGGCTGGTTCGGGTCACTGGGGACAGAGCAAACAGGGAGGACACTGTACGTTATACATCGGACAGTGCAACTATTTCCATTTTATGGGCTAATTTTTTATTAGATTATCGTGATTATCTTTCCATAATATGCATTTAGCTTTATAATCCGATTTATGTCGTTTTCAATTCGGCTCGTTTTAATCGTACCTCTTTTTATTTTATTCGGATTAAAAATGTTATCACCAACGAGTTGATCGCGGTTGTTACAATCTTATCATTATGGACCTTGTTATACAGTATTTTTCTACATCCATCCCCGACCATCTAACACCAAATACATAAATACAACTGTCTGGCGGGCTATCTCTTTGATTTGCCGGGATCATGTTGGATCAACCAATCAGGACCAACCAATCGTTGGTTCCGGGTGATGCACCCCGAACCAACGAGTGGGGATCGACAGGCCGTGTAGCCGTGAGACACTTCGATTAACTTAATCTGTGTAGCCGTTAGATTCACTTAGATTAACTTAATCCTCCGCGCATCAGAAATGAATCCCGGAATGGGGCTTCAACCCGGACCCGTTCACATACCGACGCCTTCTGGAGGAGTCGATAGTCTGACAGCAACAGTGCAAAAACGCACAAAACGCACGGAATACGCAAAAACGCATTTGAAGACTGCAACCGTGCAGAGAATGCACACCATGTGCACAAAATTAAAAAAATAAACAAAACTCGCACAAACGCCTTCCGGAGAAGTCGACAATCTGACTGCAACAGCTCATGAAACGCTCCATATTGTTTGCATTCATACCGTTTTTTCTTACACTTTTATTCCATCTGTGTGTTTGACTTTGCGCGGGGGCTTTTATTTTGGCGGTCATCACAAGGGGCCTCGGGGGGGCAGCCATTTTATTAACTTTGGAGAGGAGAAGAAGGGATTGGGGAGGGAGGGGGCCGGCCTTGGGGTTGGGTGTGTGTGTGTGTGTGTGTGTGTTTGTGTGTGTGTGTGTGCGTGCGCCAATGTGTGTGTTTCTCTTTTCTGTGTGCGTCCTCGTGTGTGTTTGTGTGTATGTGTGAGTGTGTTTCAGAGTGTGTGTGCGCGTGCTTTTGTGTGCATGCTCCTGTGTGTGTGTGTGCATACTCGTGTCTGTATGTGTGTGTGCTCGTGTGTTTGTATGTGCTCCTGTGTGTGCGTGCTCATGCGTGCATGTTTGTGTGTGTGTGTGTCTGCATCATTATGTGTGCGTCCTGTGTGTGTGTGTGAGTGAGAGCCGCTGTCCCCTCTGAATGCTGAACAGACTGCTCATCACGACTCTCAGACACACTTGACCTCCTGCACCTCGGAGACAGACACACAAACCATCCATAGGCGCCAAGCCAAAAGCCACAAAGACGACACAACCGTGCGTACGTTTCTGCGTCTGTATGTTTCTGCGTGTATACGTTTCTGCTTATTTACATTTAGGGTTGTGTTGTGTTGTGTTTTTTTGCGTTGTGTAGGGTTGTGTTGTGTCTTTTCGTTTCATGTTGCGTTGTTTTGTTGTATTGTTGTGTTGGGTTAGATTGTGTTTTGTAGGTTGAATACAAATATATACACAGGTCATATACACTAACAGACGCCAGTAGACGCACTTCATCACAACACATCGTGGTATCGTACTCTGTAATTGTGTTAAAAATTGTGTGTTCGTTCTCAAGCCGTCATCTTTTACGCGAGTCACACTTCGCATCATTCCACCTGCATCACCACGGAAACAAACTCGTTAGACCCTGCCCTCTGTGAGACGAGACGCCCGTTAAGACGGCTCATCTGACACGGCAACGGTAACCCCGGCAACGCGCCCGGCGACGGAGGAGACAGAGGAGAGAGAGAGAAGGACCAGAGTGTGCTACAAAGTGGTGATATTTTAGCGGTCCACTCAACAACCCACTCACCCCTCGCATTCAAATCGTTTTGTGCTTTGTTTTGGAAAATGGGGACGAGTGCTGGGAGAGGCTGGGGGGGTGGGGGGGGGTCGTGTCATTCTGCTTTGATTCAATGACAGCGGTGTGAGGGGAGGGGGAGGGGTACAATGAGTTTGCTTTTTCCGCACTCGCTGTTTTATCGGCCGCTCGCCATGAATGGAGAGAGGGTGAGGGAGGGATATAGGTAGAGAGAGAGTGACAGAGAGAAAGAGAGAGAGACGGAGAGAGAGAGATATGGCTTGATCCACACACCGCAAGTCCAAAAGCAAAGCGGAAAGCGAGAGGGACATTGAAACCGAAACCAAAACCAAACCCTCCAGACGGTCCATTACCCCGTCTTGGCGAAGTTGGTCCAGTAGGTCATGACCACGGCGCTGAGCATCACGTCGTTCTTGGAGAAGTTGCAGTTGAACAGGTCGGTGGGTCCGATCATGGGGATCCCGAAGACGTACGGGACCTCGTCTCCGTGCGCGGAGTCGGCCCAGCTGGGCTTCATGTCGCTCTGGCAGTGGTGGTAGAAGGCGTAGAAGTAGGTGGGCGACCCGTACTGCGCGTGGAGGTCGGCCGTGGCCACCGCCGGCGCCACCCATTGATGGTCCGTGAACAGTGCCACCAGCGTCTTCCGGCGCGTCTCCGGGTTCTCCTTGTCCGCCCAGTCCGTGTACATGAACTTGATGGTCTCGCGGAGGGTGTCCTTCCCCTCGGGGTATCCATAGAGATGGTCCACGAAATCCGACACGGCAAAGTCGAAATCGTTGGCGGAGACGCCGTCCTCAGAGTCGACGATGCCGTCCACAAACTTAAACCCCTCCCCTTGGTTGACGCCCAGCATGATGTCATAGTTGAGGAACTCGCCCTGCTCCATCAGGATCTGAGGGTCGTCTGGGATGACGTCACCGTCGATGACCGGCCCGAAGGCGATGTGGTACTTGGCCGGGGTGACGTACTGCTCCACCAGCTCCTTGTAGGACTTCTTCTGCAGGCACTCCACCAGGTCAATGCTGTCCAGCATGTTGCAGCCCACCTTAATAAATAGATAAGATAACGTGTTGGAGCCATTTTGATATTTATGATTGTTAATTGATTTCAGTGATTAAGATTGATGACACACTATTGAAATAATTATAATAGGTAAGTTCATGAAATATGGTTTAGTAGTATCGGGAATTATGGTTTACAATTATGTAATTCAATGTGTGAAAGCTGTGATTGACTGCTGTGTTCTGCCTGGCCTATTGAGCGTGACGTCTGACGGTCTGAATGACAGATGTCTAATATAGTGGTGGGTAACCTACGACTAGGTAGAGCGGAAGTGGCAATCTATTTTTCAACCGCGTGAATGCGATAGACATCTTTGTTTGTATGTTGAGTAAGGGAAGTAAGGGAACAAATTAATCTATCAATACTTTAAGACGCCCGTTGTCCAGATTTATCAGCTCTCAGAAGTGGTCAATGATAAGCTGCCACTCCATAAAGTTTACTTTTAACGTCCCCCAGTGGGAAAGTTTGTCGCCGGCTGCAGCCACTGCGTCACAAACACGCAACATACCACATAAAACATACACAGAAGTTGACAATACAATGCTTTACCTTCTCGGCCAGCACGCGCGTATACTTCCCCGGCTGGTAGTTGACGGCCCAGCTGGAGAGGGCCGTGCCCGATTGGATGATGGCCTTCTGAAAGAGGTCTGTAGGGAGGAGGAGAAGGGGTTAGCGGACGGAGGAAGCTTTATGGTTGTCCCTTAAACTCAGGGAAGTATTTTGGGGTTCAGGAGGTAGAGCGGGTTGACTCGCAAATGGGAAGGTTGAGTAGTGTCGAGGTGTCCCTGAGCGAGAGGCCTCACCCTGACTGCTTTAAGTGGCTGACATCGCCCTCATTGTGTGAATGTGTGGGTGAAGGGGTTAGTTGACTTAGGAAGCTTTATGGTCATCTCTCAAACCCAGGCCGGCGACCGGTAGGTTGCTAGTTTGATCCTTGGTGTGTTGTGATCCTTGTGGTGTCCAGGTGTCCCTGAACAAGACGCCTCACCCTGACTGCTCATGACGGGCTGGCTGTTGCCTTCAGTAGCTGACAGAGCCAACGTTGTGTGAATGTGTGAAGAAATGACATATATATTCATTCATATACATACAGAAATCATTCAAACGTATATACATATATATACTGTATATATACACAGACATCATTAAAAAAATATATAATATATATATATTAACATGGTGGTGCCCACTGGAGAGGTGGCCTGAAGGACTTAAAGACGTTCACTGGAAGACGAGGTGAGAAGCCAGCAGCACGCCCTAAACAAAAGCGAGAAACGTGCATCCAATCTACCGCAGGCAATACACTCCAAAAACGGGGGTATAACCAGCTCCCATGGGCAAACGACGAGATGTACTCCTGGAAATAAAGACATCACTCGTAAGCAAAAACCGAAGCATTTGGAGAAACAGCATTTAATTTATTTCCCAGTTCACACTGTGCTATTTATAAACCATTTGCAGGAAAGAGAGAGAGAGAGAGAGAGAAAGAGGGAGAGAGAAGGAGAGAGAGAGAGAGAGAGAGAGAGAGAGAGAGAGAGAGAGGAGAGAGAGAGAGAGAGAGAGAGAGAGAGAGAGAGAGAGAGAGAGAGAGAGAGAGAGAGAGAGAGACGGAGACAGAGAGAGACAAAGGCCCAATCCCATTTCTTTGCTCACTGTCTCAACCCTACATCTCAACCCTAACCCTACCCCTTACCCTCATTGCTCATGCTCATTGCTTACCCAACCGATCCCCTAACCAAATGGGACAACCCTACCCTGTTGACGTCATCAACCTGGGAAGATCTGGATATCATACGACATGAGCCGGCAGCTCCCCGACCGCGGGCCGCCCGGTCCACACTGCCGGGCTGCAGAGCCCTATTACGGGCTCTGCAGCCCGGCCGTGGACCGGGGTCGGGCGGCCAGGGTCGGGGAGCTGCCGGGCTCATGTCGTTGATATATACAGATCTTCCGAGGAGTCCGTTCTACAGCCCTAACACATTACCCCACATGCAATCAAATGGGCGAAATGGGACATTAAAATAGGGCAAGTGTTGACATGGAACTATCCATGTTGCAGAGATCGCGAGCTAATTCGCTAACTAGCGATTTGTGCATGACAATTCAACCCGCGGTGGTTATGTATCTGGTTATAACGAATGTCTATAAATGCATTGAAACTACATTTCGATAAATATACATTACTTCTATATATATATAATATAATATTAATATTAATTAATTATATTTACTAATATAATATTACTAATATAATATATTATATTAGTTATATTATTATATATATATTATATAATATATATATATTAGTATAATTTTTCACCTAGAGTCACTAGAACATGGAAGATCTGGATATCATCATACGACATGAGCCCGGCAGCTCCCCGACCGCGGGCCGCCCGGTCCAACGCCGCAGAGCCGGCCTGGGACCGGGGTCGGGCGGCCCAGGATCGGGAGCTGCCGGGCTCATGTCGTATGATATCCAGATCTCTCGAGAGTCCGTTCTACAGCCCTAACACATTACCCACATGCAATCAAATGGGCGAAATGGGACATTAAAATAGGGCAAGTGTTGACATGGAACTGTGTTGCGGAGATCGCGAGAGTAATCGCGTAACTAGCGATTAGTGCATGACAATTCAACCCCGCGTGGTTATGTATCTGGTTATAACGAATGTCTAATCATGCATTGAAACTACATTTCGATAAATATAAACATTACTTATATAATATTATAAATAATAATATAATATATTAGTATATTTTTCACCTGGAGTCACTAGAACATGGAAAGATCTGGATATCATACAGACATGAGCCCGGCAGCTCCCCGACCGCGGGCCGCCCGGTCCACGGCCGGCTGCAGGGCCCTATCACCGGCTCTGCAGCCCGGCCGAGGACCGGGGTCGGGCGGCCCAGGGTCGGGGAGCTGCCCCGGGCTCATGTCGTATGATACCAGATCTTCCGAGAGTCCGCGGCCGGGCTGCAGAGTATAATTAATAAAATAATTAATAATGTTATTACAGAGAAAACACTTAAATTTGTGTTTTTCAAATCCTGTCGCATCTTTTCGCCCTCCATCTGTGTCTAGGATATTTCTTGATTTTCGTTTTCTCGCAAGGTATTGTGGGAGCAAGTCACAACTGAACGCGCTTTGAGGGGTGCCCATCGAAATCTCACATTTTTGAGGGGATGTTAGCCTCCCCCTTACCCTTAAGCTACCTTTAAACTGGTATTGGGACATGGCTCCACGGCGCGTGAAACGCGCAACAGCCGAGGGCTAGGCTGAGATTTTCCTTTGAGCAAAGAAATGGGATTCGACCAAAGGAGAGAGAGAGAGAGAGAGAAAGTTAGCTGGCCTGTCTCCAGGGGTCCTTATCAGTCTGTCACCGCATGTTAGCCGTTTCCCTTTTAGCAACGAGTGTTAGCTGTCATGCTAGCCGCAGTGGCGCAACGTTTGCACGCTAACAGTCCAAAGAGGGCGTCGCCAATGGGTCGGAGGGGCGTCGCCCGCGGCTCGGAGTGGGCATCGCCAAATAATCGATGATGGATATGGATTGATGAGGGGGGCGTGTCAGGAAGGTCAAGTGAACGAAACCAATCAGAACGACCTAAAATAATAATGACAAAACTTAATGATTGAGGATGATGATGATGAGATGAAGCTGAAGATGAAGATGAAGATGATGATGATGATGATAATAGCAATGAGAATGAGGACGATGACAAAGCAGATGAAAAGGATGATGAAGATAATATCGTATCCACTTTAGTAGACATCCCTCGATTTCCATGGTGACGGCTATACTAGGACGTGAGTGTGTGGGTGGTCTGCAGTCTGTGTGCATGCCGTGTTTTTCTGTGTCATGTGTTTGTGCGTGTGTGTGTCTGCATCCTGTTGTCTGTGTGTGTGTGTGTTTGTGTGTCTCTGCATCCATGTGTGTGTGGTGTGCGTGTGTGTGTGTGTTTGCCTCCCTACCCTCAAAGTAGTGTGAGAGCGGTGTGTACCTGTGTGCGTTTGTGCGTTCCTCCTACCCTCGTAGTAGTGTTTCCGTCAGCGTGTGTGTCTTTGTGGGTCCGTAACCTCAGTAGTTGCTTGTCTGTGTGTGTCCTTGGGTGTCCCTACCTACCTGTAGTGTCTTTGTCTGTGTGTGCGTTCCTTTGTACCTCAGAGTATGTGAGAGCGTTCTGCGTGTGTGTGCCTGGCTCTGTGTAGTGTGTGTCTCTTTGTGTATCCCTCCCTTTCCTCAGAGTTGTGTGATTGTTTGTGAGTCCCTCCTTGTCCTCAGAGTAGTGTGAGAGCGTGAGTGTGCGTGTGTGTGTCTGTCTGTGTGTGCGTCCCTACCCTCAGTAGTTGCCTGTCTGTGTGTGTCTGTGTGCGTTCCTCCTCACCCTCAGAGTAGTGCGACAGAGTGTGTTTGTGTCTGCGTGTGTGTTTGTGTTTGTGTGTGCGTGTCCTCCTCACCTCCAGAGTAGTGCGAGAGCATGTGTATCTGTGTGTGTGCGTCTGTGTTTGTGTGTGCGTTCCTCCTCACCCTCAGAGCAGTTGTGACAGGTGAGTGTGTGTTCCCTCCTCACCCTCAGAGTAGTGTGACAGGGTGAGTGTGTGTTCCCTCTCCACACTCAGAGCAGTGTGACAGGGAGTGTGTGTTCCCTCCTCACCCTCAGAGCAGTGTGACAAGGTGAGTGTGTGTTCCCTCCTCACCTCAGAGCAGTGTGACAGGGTGAATGTGTGTGTCCCTCCTCACCCTCCAGAGCAGTGTGACAGGGTGAGTGTGTGTTCCCTCTCACCCTCAGAGGAGTTTGACAGGGTGAGTGTGTGTTCCCTCCTCACCCTCAGATAGTAGTGTGACAGGTGAGTGTGTTGTTCCTCCTCACCCTCAGAAGCAGTGTGACAGGGTGAGTGTGTGTTCCTCTCACCTCAGAGCAGTGTGACAGGGTGAGTGTGTGTTCCCTTCCTCACCCTCAGAGAGCAATGTGACAGGGTGAATGTGTGTTCCCTTCCTCACCCTCAGATAGTGTGACAGGGTGAGCAGGCTGACGCAGGCAGGGAAGCCCCGCCCCAGAGCAAGATGGTCACCCTTTGGGTCGCCCCTTGAAGCGGAGACGTTCTCCTTCACACCAGCGGAGAGCCGGGATCTGGGTCAGCAGGACCAAGTTTCCCCTTGGCCGCCTGGTCGTCGAGTACTCCAGGAAGCCTGGATGGGGAGGAGAGAGGAGAACACACACACGCATAAGCACCAACCACACGTGGGGCAGAGACACACACGCAGGGAGGAGACACACGCATGAGAAATGGATGCAGAGAAAAACAGGTGCACACAGCGACGCAAACGGACAAAAGACACATTAAACACAAAAACAAACACGTATTGTGCACATCAACAGAGACGCACACAAACACAAAAGAGGAAAAGAACCGGATAGCGATTGGGCCGCACACAAGAAGACTGCAGCGACAACAATTGGAAAACTACCGCAAAAACTATTTAAAAAATGAGCCGTTGGAAACGAATGTGAAACTGCAGACGACCTCGCTTTTTTCGGCTG
>OLKM01001654.1:73347-83347 GCA_900291075.1 Melanogrammus aeglefinus
CAACAAGAGGACGCCACAAACAAACACCACAAAGAGAAAAAAAAGAACCGATAGGCGATTGGCCGCAAAAACAACAAGAAAGACTGCAAGGCGACAAACAATTGAAAAACTAACCGGCAAAACTATTTAAAAAATGAGGCCCGTTGGAAACCGAAATGTTGGAACTGCAGAACGACAAGCTCGGCTTTTTTTCGGTTGGGTGAAAACCACACAGAAACACACACAAAGCCGGCAACACACCCACACGCCCACACACACAAACAACAGAACCAAACACACAGAAACGCAGTCACACAGACGTACACACACAAAATGAAAGACACACAACAATGCACACACACACAAACAACACACTCAACAAACACACCACGCAGCAGAAACCCCCACAGACACACACTACAAACGCACAGGCCACACACCATACAAGACAGACAAACAGAAACGCACAGGACACACACACGTATCCTGCCAGCAGCCAATGAGCCCTATCTGTGTTTTCTGTGTTTGTGTTTTTCTGTGCCATTCAAAGAGCGCTCAATGTCGCTGAAAACAATGTTCAAACTACAAGAAGCCATGCAACCACATTCTGAAGTTACATACACACACACACACACACACACACAACAACACACACACACACACAGAATCGCACCAGATACACACCCCCACACACAAATAGCCGCAAAGGACATACAAAACACACACACACAGACACAACACACAAAAGCCACAGAAGAAACACACACGGCCTGCAGACAACACACAAATGGCCACAGACACACAAACATGGCCGCAGAGATACAAATACACAGCGTAAAACACACAAACAGAATAACACACACACATATCACACAGACACAAAAAACGGCAGCAGACAAAACCCACACACAATTGGCTGCAGAGAGACACAAACGTAGGCCGCAGACAAAATACCAAACAAACAGACACAACACAACATAACACACACACACACACACACACACAACACACACACACACCACACACACTCCGGAGAGTGATGGCCAGCCCCCATAAAGACATGGCTGCCATTAAAATAGCCTCACTTAAAGGCCTGCCCACAGGAAAGAAGGACAAGCCCCACTCTCCCACCATCCGCCAGAGGCCCCTCTACCCCGCCCTTCGACACACACACACACACACATACACACACATCCCCCCAGGAGCTATGAGTCCATCCTTGGCATCACCGCTCTGCAAAGGTTTTGCCAAACTGACAAATAGAGTGTGTGTGTGTGTGTGTGTGTGTGTGTGTGTGTGTGTGTGTGTGTGTGTGTGTGTGTGTGTGTGTGTGTGTGTGTGTGTGTATCTCTCTCCTAGTGTGTGTGTGTGTTGGGGGGGGGGGGTGTGTGTAGGACCTTTGATGGAGATTTGATCCACTTTGTCATGGCAGGGGGGAGAGAGAACGGGGGAGGAAGGAGAGGAGGGGGGAGAGTTGGGGGATTACAAGGCCTCTGGCGGCCCCCACACGCTGCCTGCCCTCATGTGGCTCACCCAACCACCCCGTCACCCCGATCGTCGTGATCACCTTGACAACTGCGCCCACCCCCTTGTAGTCGTCCCCATGTCAACCGCATCCGACCTCGTCATCATCACAACCACATCTGCCACGGTCATCATTATAACCATCAAAACCAACCCCCACCATCATCATCATCACCATGACAACCCCATCCACCATGGTCCTGAGCGTCATCATGACAACCACATCCGCCACCACCATCATCACCATGACAACCATGACAACCATCACCATCCTCATCATCATCATCATGACAAACATCAACCCCGTCATCATCATCAGCCTCATGACAACCATCACCCCCGTTATCATTATCACTAAGACAACCATCACCACGTCCACCACCATCCTCACCATAACAGGGACAACCATCACCCGCGCCATCATCATCACTTTGACAACAACCACCATTGCCCCTCCCCTATCACCTGTGCTTCAACATCTCCCAGCTCTCACCGTCAATCACTCGCGTGTCAAAATGGTTTGTCGGATTATTTCATGCACCTTCATCACTCAGCGAACGACACACACACACACACACACGCACGCCCACACACACACACACACACAAACACAAACGCACACATACACAAGCGCACATCAAAAGCACACACACATGGATGCAGGGACACACTGACACGAACGAACACATGCACACACACAAACACAAACGCACGCACAAACGCATGAGTGCACAAAAAAGCACACGCAAACACAAATGCAAACACACACACAAACACACACACATAACACCCACCCACGGACAGACCAAAACAACGAGTTCCTCCGAGTCCGCTGCATAAAGTAATCACGTCTATGATAATGTACGCTCATTAGATTCCCGAATGATGAATGAAGGGGGGAGGGGAGGAAGGCGATGGGGAAGGGGGGAGAGGCGGAAGAAAGCCTGACAAAGAGAGACAAAAGAGAGAGAACCACGACGGTCCTCATGAATAACAGACAATGCCGTTATTAGATTAGATGCTTTTGCGTATCACAGACAAGCATGGGTTTTAATTATGTCGAGAGAATGAGGGAGATAGACTGAAGGGGTCACTGATACAGAAACAGGGGGAAGGCGGGCTACTCAGCTCAGCCCTTGCCGCTGATTGGCCAGGAGGATAGGTGAAGGCCAATCAGAAAGCAGCCCTGGTGGTCGCTTAAGTGAAAGGATTAAATTGGAAGCCTAGGTAGCTTGATTGGAGGTTAAATCGAGAAATTAGTTTTCTTACATCCCACCACGGGGATAATCCACTTCCTGTTGCCACGCTGCTGATGTGATGTCAGGAGATCAGTGTCAATATTATGTGTATCCAGTACGAAGTGTAATGTATCCCATCCCTATGGTCATGTGATATTGGTACACGCAGTACTTATTAACTTCAAAGGGACAATTCACGTAATATTTTTGAATGGTCTGGCATCATTCCGGTAGATCAAACGAGCGCTAAAGAAGCAATGATGTAGTACCAGAGACGCAGTCATTTATTTATAATATCATACAGCGCACACAGCTTTTGGCCGTGTTCTATACAATATTCTAGAACACTCCAGGAGCTCCGGCGGGAGACCTGGAGCTCTAAATCTAAATGATATAATATAATATATAGACATCCATAATATATTATATAATATCATGGCCAAAAGCTGTGTGTTCCTCTGGATGGAATTATTAATAAAGGACTGCATCGGGTACTCCGACGTCTCTGGTCCTGAGTCGAAGCCAACGTTTCTTGCCCCAATTCCTTCTCCAATATGGCCGAGAATCAATACACAGGTATTGTTTTGCAAACCCGCACCCGCCCGTACCCGCGAATTACATTCCGCACCCTACCAGATCCGCTATAAATTGATACTGACGCCAGACCCGCACCCAAAGGAAAACATTCAATGGAACGCCGGGAAATTACACTATAATATATTTATTTATATAGCACCTGTAAAAACAATCGTTTACAAAGTGCTTTGACACAACACAATTAGGAAGACATTTAAGAAGAGAATAATAAAAAAAAAGAATAAATAGACGACGTCACGTAAAAGCAAGTCTATAAAAGGTTTTAAAAGAGTTTACTGATTCAGCAAGCCCTATCTCTGCAGGTCATTCCAAAGCCAAGGCGCCGTGGTGGAGAAAGCCTGATCACCTCTGGTCTTGAGCCTCGTCCTTGGAAGAGTAAGTAGGGCCCCGCCCGCAGATCTAAGGCTGCGAACAGGCTCGTACGTGGTCAGCATGTCTGTTATATACTCGGGGGCTAGACCATGACGAGCCTTAAAAGTGATCACTAAATTCTTGAAATCGATTCTAAAACAGATAGGGAGCAAGTGCAAAGAAGCTAGGACAGGAGTGATGTGAAGTCGTCTGCTAAAACCAGTGAGAAGTCTAGCTGCTGAATTTTGAACCAACTGGAGGCCGGAGAGTGATTAATGGTTGATGCCGGTTAACAGAGAGTTACAGTAATCTAGACGTGAGAATATGAGGGCATGGATTAATTTTTCGAGGTAGGGTTGTGATAAAAAATGTTGAATTTTGGAAATGGTTCTGATGTAGAGAAAACATGACTGTACAAATTTGTTAATGTGAGGGATGAAAGTGAAGTCTGAATCTAAAATGACACCTAAGTTTCTGGCAGTGGGCTTGATATTGCTGGACAATGGACCAAGGCTGATGGGACTGGTGATGGTGGTAGGCGAGTTGAACAGTATTATTTCAGATTTGGAGTTGTTAAGTAGGAGGAAGTTATGGGCCATCCAGCGGTTGACATCTTTAAGACAGTCTAAAACTGCAGCCAGACTTCTCTGATCGTTTGGTCTCAGCGGGAGGTATATCGGTATATCGGGATAATTTAGCCGAGTGGGAGCATATATATTGAAAATAAAATACGACCAAAAATGGAACCCTGCGGTACACCATAGGTTATTTGGGTTGTGGATGAAGAGCAGTTGCTGATGGTGACCGCACAGGTTCTGTTAAAAAGATAAGAAGTAAACCAACCAAGTGCAGTGTCCCTGATACCAACAAAGGATTTAAGACAATTAATTAAAATTGAGTGATCTAGTATCGAAAGCGGCACTTAGGTCTAAAAAAAATGACACTCTCTCCTCTGTCAGTAGTTAAAAGGAAGTCATTGGTAACCTTGAGGAGGGCAGTTTCAGTGCTGTGCAATGCTCTAAAACCGGACTGAAGTTATTTTGTGCCATAAAAGTTAAAGTTGAGGAAACAACTTTTTCTAAAACTTTTGATAAAAATGAAAGTTTCGAAATAGATCTAAAATTATTAAGATCAGAGGGGTCTAGGTTGGGTTTTCTTTTAAAGAGGTTGGTTCGAAGAATGCTTAAAAGCAGATGGAACAACACCATGGATTAAAGACCTCAAAGGGAATTCATGGGAAAAGAAGCATCAAAGCTGCACATGGTTTGTTACATGTCTGTTAAGATTTCGGATAAAAAGGACAGTGAGACAGGTTGAAAATAGATAAAATATATACAAATGTCTCTTCTGGCGGATAAAATGCTATCTGGAGGGGTGATCTGATGCCTAAGAAAATCTATTTTCTCTTTAAAAAATTGTAAAAAATCCTTACAGGTCTTTTATGTAGCATCATAAAAATAAGAGGGAGAAGAGGGGGTGGCTGAATCTAAAAATCTTAAATAAAACTCTTCGAAAGTTTTTTTTAAATCAGGTTAGAAAAATGGGAACTTTTGCTTCTTTTACTGCTGATTGAATTTTTTTCATTGAGTCTTTTCAAATGTAATAAAATACTTGGAGGCTGGTCTTTTTCCATTTAAGGTTCATAAAATCTACACCCTCTCTTAATCTCTTGAGTTAGATTGATGAACCAGGGCTGTTGATTGATGAACCAGGGCTTTAATATTTTTAATTTGAAAGATTGGAGGCCAGCTCCTCTGCATTTAAAACAGATAAAACCACATTGAATAAAATTGTTTTGTGATCCGACACACAGATATCCATACATTTGAAATTATTTGAGCTGACACCACTGAATAAAACCAAATCTAATGTATGACCTTTAGAGTGAGTGGGTTCATTCACGTCTTGGGTGAGATTCAAAGAATCTAAAACATCTAAAAAATAGGTGATAAAGCCCTGAGTGGGGCAGCAGGCATGGATCTTAAAATCACCTAAAATAAGAACTCAAATTTAGACATAAAATAGGATAAAAACGCTGAAAACTCCTGGATAAAAACACTGTTCGGTTTTGGGGGTCTGTAAATTATAGGGATTAATACTGGCTTTTTTGAGTGTATCCTAAGACCAAGATGTTCAAATGAGTCAAAAGCATTATATACAACAGGAGTGCATTTAAAATGATTTCTGAAAATTACTGCAACTCCCCCACCCTATCCAGGGGGGCCCCTGGGGGGCGTTCGCACAACCTAGGGGGGCACTGGGAACGTGATTATTCTTTTCATTTTTTGGGGGGGATTTTAAACTTTCATGGTATTCAAATTTTTGGGTGAAAAAATTGGCTACCTGAAATAAAAAGCCTATTTTCATTTATTGGTTTCTAACCCCTCCACCATCTCAACTACTTTTTACTGTCCATGCGCAGTGTAACAGTGGTCATATAGGCAGCGCGGTTCGGTCCTGCACATGCCCCGACTCCCGTTACATCAGCTATCGTCCTGATAGTAGCGCTGATAAACGTAACCCAAGTTCGCTGGTTAAAGTGATGGTTCGGCGTAAAATTAACCTAGGGTCATTTTCACCATGACATCCAGCCAAATACCCCGTCAGAAGCATTTTTAGCGATGGTCAACACTGGTCAAGATCGGGCTAAGACCGGGCTATCAGCCAAGTGGCTTAGTACTAGCGCGAACGGAACGATGTGTTGAACTCGTAAATGAGTATGACCCCACTAATAATGTCTGGATTGTTACCAAACTTCTGCAGTAGTACACATAGGGTCTGTACTCACAAAACGAGGCATTGGAAAGTTAGTAAGTACACCAGGAGTATATTTAAAAGAACGCTTGCCTGATAGCTTCAACTCTCTGCTAGTAGCGGCGCTGCTGCGTCGACGTCACTTCCAATTTTCCGGTAGTGCTTATTTCTCAGCGTCTCGAATGGCGTTGTGATGTCGATGTTGAGAACTACAAGCCACTGTTGTATCAGCTCCGGATCACTGTAGCGAAACGGCAGCTCATGGAAGCTCTCCGGATTATAACGTCTCCATTTTAGACCGCAGCCTGGATATATGCAAGTGGGTGGCATCTTGTCCTACCTTTCAACTCACTGAAGTAACCGTGTCTGACTATCTCTCACCCATCCACCCTCTGCTCAGCGACGGGGGCGTGTACACAGCTGTTTCCGTCAACAACGTTCCACGCGAGAGTATGAAAAAGTTTCGCCAAATTTTTATAAATGTATAAAGTATTCAATTATTTCAGTTATCAATACATTTCTATGGAGTCTTGAATTCACTAGCTTTTTCATTACACTTGTGAGTTTTACTTTTACATTTACTAACGTTTCCTGAAAATCGGAAGTGACGTCGACGCAGCAGCGCCGCTACTAGCAGAGAGTTGAAGCTATCAGGCAAAGTGTTCTTTTAAATATATACTCCTGGTGTACTTACTAACTTTCCAATGCCTTCGTTTTGTGAGTACAGACCCTATGTGTACTACTGCAGAAGTTTGGTAACAATCCAGACATTATTAGTGGGGTCATTTACTCATTTACGAGATCAACACACCTTTCCGTTCGCGCTAGTACTAAGCCACTCGGCTGATAGCCCGGTCTTAGCCCGATCTTGACCAGTGTTGACCAGCGCTAAAAATGCTTCTGACGGGGTATTTGGCTGGATGTCATGGTGAAAATGACCCTAGGTTAATTTTACGCCGAACCATCACTTTAACAGTTCAATAACCAACACAACACAATCAAACATGGCCGATAGCAAGAAAAAGATAACATTAAACAAAAAAAAAAATTCAGCCTATTTTCCTCCTTCCTCTTGCTGTTGTTCAGTTCCAGCAGCTCTGGGCGTAGTCTCCTCGAAAAGACTGTTGCATTTCAAATACAAATATATAGAGGCCTAATTAGGCCTCTGGGCTGGGCCGCTGTCACGGTGCCAGCGGTTCCCGGGACATTCCTTCATTGACGTGGACGGCGGGAGGTGCAGGAGATGCGGGAGTGTTGTGCCCGCGTTTCCCGGGCCGATGTCACGGTGCCTGCAGTTCCCGGGCCATTCATTAATTCGTTCATGGGGCACGGCGGGAGTGCCCGGGCCGGTCACGGTGAATGAATGTTCAATCCTCTGTCTCTCTGTCTCTCTGTCTCTCCGTCTCTCTTCCTCTCCCTCTCCCTCTCCCTCTCTCATTCTCTCTCCTGTGTCTCTCTGGAAGTTTAATGTTTAATTGGGTTAATTACAGCGATGCACGTCATGAATATTCATTAACACTTATTTATATATTTTTCCCCCGAAACCGACTCAGAGGGCATTCATTGCTATTAGTGACCACCGCAAAGTGTGAGTGGGGTTGTTAGTTTATTTTTATTTTTTTTATTGGCGGGGGGGGGCGCCAGAGGATCAAGGTAAGGTCAGGGGGGCGTTTGCTCAAAAAAGGTTGAGAACCACTGATATACGCATTATATATATATGCATTATAAACATCGTCTTATCAGTAACGTATGCATTATCGTTATCGACTTATGTTCCTAATATGCATGTGACCCCCCCGTTAATATACATTGCCATGGACTGTATTATGCGTCACGTGTTTAGTTTGCGTGTAGTTGCGGGTATCTTGCTCAAGGAGGTATTGGCCCCTAGAGACAAGCATTACAATGCAAACACGACAATAATTTGCACTTATCTGGCTCACTCAGAAGAGGAATCAACTGAATAAATGTCTTGAAAATGAGAGCCTCGGTATGGGTGTTTGGCGTCGTGCTTTAGATTGCTGGGCAAAAAAAGCAAAACAACTACTGTGGACGGTTTTATTTGACTCCTCCGCTCCTGAATAACATATCCAGCACCACAGAAGTCTCGTCACAATCGCAAAACCCGCGACCGACCCGCGCTGTTCAGGCTTCCGACCCGACCCGCACCCGTGTCTGAAACAGTACATAATGTTACATCCTCGACGGGTGACCCGGTGTGCGGGTCACCCGTCGAGTACCCGAACCCGTGCAGGACTCCAGAGACGTCCGAGAACCCGACGCAGTCTTTAATTCATAATATCATCTGGAGGCACACACAGCTTTTGGCAGTGATATTATATATAATATTGTTTTATATAGATTCATATCAGGGATGCAACAAATTTTCGGCCACCGAAATACTTTTATCACCGAATCAACACGGCCGAAACAGAAATTTGTGATGACGCAAACAAAAAAGCGCGGCCGGCACACGCTTGTCTGGATAAGCGCCAATATGTCTGCGGTGTAGACGTTTTTCATTTATTCTGAGAAAGCGTATAGCGATTTGCAAACATTGCAATGCCTTGATTTTAATTAAGTTAGCACACAGTCATAGCCATAAATGCAATGGTACTAGGTAGGGCTGCCGCGGTGTGGACATTTTCACACCGAGTAATACACTCGTGTCAACACCAATATTACCGAGTATAAATGGTATAAACTTTGAAACTAAGTCAACCCCCATCTTCTCCGTGAACTCTCCTCTCACTTGGTGATAGCGTCTGGCAGCGCGCCAATTCTCGGTGACAGAGTCTTATTACGTTATATATATAATAGTATAATATAATTGTATGTATAATATCACGGGCAAAAGCTCTGTGCGCCTCCGGATGGCCGTAGCGCGAGGAGCTCTCGTGGGGATTGGCCTTCGCGGGGTTTGTTTACCGGCGTTGCTATGGTTACCGGTCTTGCGCGTTCCACACAAGACCGGAATTTTTTTTTATTACTGGAAAAAAATAATACAAAATAACTCTGTGTTGGCCTCAACACCGGTAATACCGCATAGTGCGGTAACCATAAATGGTACTAATAATTGGCATAATAATTTCTTTCTGTGTTTCGGTTTTCGGCCTTGGTTTTCTTATTTTCGGTTTTCAGTTTCGGCCGAGAATTTTCATTTCGGTGCATCCCTAATACATATATAAATATTATATTATTTACATATAGAGCTCCAGGAGTCCGCAAACGGCAACAATCAGTTCTCCTCCATGCGGCTCAGGCTGGACTGCAGAGAGTGAATGCTGATTGGTTGTAATGTTACGTTCCTCAGAGAGTGAATGCTGATTGGTTGTAATGTTACGTTCCTCAGAGAGTGAATGCTGATTGGTTGTAATGTTACGTTCCTCAGAGAGTGAATGCTAATTGGCATTGTGGGAGTTAGTCTTCAAGCGCCAAAATGTCAATGTCTGCATTTTCTCGGTCAAGAAGTCACCAAATTAGAAATGTATGTGAATATTTTAATAAATATATGACCCACTTTTAATAAAGATGCGATGATGAGAGATGATTCACAC
>OLKM01001654.1:90847-116137 GCA_900291075.1 Melanogrammus aeglefinus
CAGACAACACACAACCACACACACAACCACAGAAACCCACATATCGACAAACAACCTCACACAAACAGAGACTGTATCGCACACACACACTTGCAGATCTGTAGATGTACACACACACACACACCTACACACACAGACACACACAAACACACACACTCGCACACACAAACGTTCCCTCCCATCACTCTGCATAAGCCCTCTACTCGGCAGTCACCATCTGTGCTCTGAAAGCTGGACCATCAAATCCATCAGGGGTCCCGGGGGGGGGGGGGGGGGGGGCCCACCTGTCACCATGAATGAAACCAGCCATCTGACACTGTCACATGATGAACCAGCCATCTGACAGTGACCCACCTCTCTGCCTCACCCTCCCTTCTACCCTCCCCTTCACTCCCCTGCTCTAAACAAGGAGTTGGACCATTCCCCAAAAGTAACTATCTTGCGCTTTTTTTTTCGTAATGTTTTTTTTTTCCCCTAAATTATTTTCCTTATTTGTGCGTTTAATGAAGACATTGAAAGGCAGCGGAATAAATAACAACGTCCAAAACGTCAGAGTTTATCTTTGAACACCCCCCCGCCCCCCCCCCCCCCTCACTCACTTCCCCTCCTCACACCTAAACTTTGACTAACATTTCCACTGCAGCCATCACCGTCTGCTAAAAAACTAAAATCTCTCTCTCTCTGGCTCGCGCTCTCTAGCGCTCTGTCTCTCCCCCCTTTCAGGTTCAGACTCTCTCTCTCTCTCTCTATGTTTGTTTCAAAAACGATAGACCTCCTCAACACCCACGGCTGAAATGAGCTGAGTCTGCATTCTCTCCGGGAGTCTAGAACTTTCCAGATCCTCCAGATCCTCCAGATCCTCCCCGTCACATGCTAGCTAAATCGGCTCTGGAGAGGAGAAGCTAGGAGGCATGAGGTGTCTTCACCTAAACAAAATGGATGTAGTCAGTTTTAAACTACACCCCCATTCTAAGCAGTATTAATAACTGCTTAACAGAATAAAGTCAATTCTGAGCAGGATAAGTCAGTTCAGAACAGAATAAAGTCAGTTCTGAGCAACACAGAGTCCATTCTGAACAACATTAAGTAACACAGTTTGATGACACAGTTAAATAAAATCGTGGGCTATAAAAAAACTAAATCAATAGTTGAAGGCCGTGTGACCGCGCCAAAGTCAACAGATTAGCAGCAAAATGTCCAGAACATCACACTTGGAAATCGATGGCTGGGATAAACATCGCTACAGCTGCTAGCTACGGCTAACATCTACGGCTAACAGCTGTAATCCTCTGGGCTCGTCGGGTTCATCCGAACTGATCTCTTTTGTACACAGAATGATAGAGCTATTACGTCCACACCCCGACCAAGCACAGCGGGAATCGATCCGATAAATCAACAGATGTCGACACTTCGAAGAACTGTAGCATACAATTCTTACTGCAGAAAAATCCAGACTTGCTACTAATCCAGACTTGCTACTAATCCCCACAAACATATATTTCTGTCTGCTAATCTATCCTATAAAACAACAGATGTCTAAACTTCGTAGAACTGTAGCATACAATTGTAACGGCAGAAAAATTTCCCCCCCCCCAAAAAAAAACATATTTCTCTATCTCCTTAATGTGTTCCATGACTGTAGATGTACAATTCAACGTTTTAAATATTTAAAGATCTTTCCAGAAGTACTCACTCTGGAAGTTTTCATAAGAAGAGAGAGAGGTGTGTGTGTGTGTGTGTGTGTGTGTGTGTGTGTGTGTGTGTGTGTGTGTGTGTGTGTGTGTGTGTGTGTGTGTGTGTGTGTGTGTGTGTGTGTGTGTGTGTGTGTGTGTGTGTGAGAGGGAGAGAGTGATAGAGATTGTGATAGAGAGATTGTGAAAGAGAGAGAGAGAGAGAGAGAGAGAGAGAGAGAGAGAGGAGAGAGAGAGAGAGAGAAGAGAGAGAGAGAGAGAGAGAGAGAGAGAGAGAGAGAGAGAGAGAGAGAGAGAGAGAGAGAGAGAGAGAGAGAGAGAGAGAGAGAGAGAGAAGAGAAGATGAGATGAGATGAGGGACTCTGTGGGGGACCGTGAGCAGGTGCACATGAATTACAATTCAGCGCGGTTAACGAGACAACAAACAGCTGACATCCCGACATCAAAGACTGGTCACATAGTTTGGGTGATCGCCATCTCCCCCTCTCCCCCTCTCCCCTCTTTCTCCCTCTCGCCACCTCCCTCCCTTTCCCTCTCTCTACCTCCCTCTCTCCCGCACTCTCTCTCTCTCCCCCCTCGCTACCTCTCCCCCTCTCTCTACCGCTCCCTCGACCCCCCTCTCTCTACCTCCCTCTCTCCCTCTTTCTATCTCCCTACCAATACAAGGTTCCCAAGTGTCACGCATTCGGCGCGAGACACACGCAATTCAACCCATACATACGCTCACACGCCACACTTCGTATTTCTCACGCAGAGAAATTACCAGGATAGCGCCCGCCAATTTGGGCCGCTATTTAAAAGTGGAACGGGTAGGAATCAAATGGGTTTCCGTATGTAGGGTAACCAGACGTCCTATTTTGCCCGGACATGCCCTCTTTTTTTTCCCCTCATACATGTTCACATTGAATTTGCGTTGCGTTTCTCTGGGTCGTTCACAAACTACGCCCTCCCCTACTCAGTTCTGTTCGCTTTGCATTGGTGGAAGTGAGTAGGGGGATTGGTTAAGTAGAGTCTTCAGATTGGACGGTTTGACTTACTTAGTTACCGTCATGTTTTGTATTTATTTTTTTACCATTATTGTTTTATCGGGACAAACAAATTTCTCCTACAGGGGATTGATAAAGTTCTATCTATTGAACAGAAAGAAACACTTGGTCATACTTTACACACTTTACCACAGCATTGGCCTACTGAATGCAAATATTTTAAGGAATGGACTGAATGCCACATAAATATATAGCCTCATTATGTTTTTGCCAGTTTGCAACGTTTAAAAGTTCAGGGGAAAGTATATGCTCTATAATAATGCTTACTATCATACATTAGCATGATAGTACTATCTCACTCTGAACTTAGTTCAAAACTTGAGAGCCCTGCAAATACAAGAGAAACAAATACAAGAAGAGATCCAAGAGGAGAGATAAGGCGGAGATACAAGAAACAAGAGGGGGTGCAAGAGGAGATACGAGAAAGAATGTGCGGTCAGCCCGCTGCTCTTGTGGCGATGGATCTGCTGAATCACCTGCTAAACGTAGCATGCTAACGTCTAACGACCAGGACGTTCCTCTACTGGTCCAGGAGAGATACGGTCTGACCACTAAGTAAGAGCATCCATCACAAACTAGCCGCTAGGACTGGTCTCTCTGCCTCATCACTATCTCCTAGCGCTGGTCTCTCTGCCTCATCACTATCTCCTAGGGCTGGTCTCTCTGCCTCATCAATATCTCCTAGCGCTGGTCTCTCTGCCTCATCTATAGCTCCTAGGGCTGGTCTCTTAGCCTCATCACTATCTTCTAGGGCTGGTCTCTCTGCCTCATTACTTTCTCCTAGGGCTGGTCTCTCTGCCTGATCACTATCTCCTAGGGCTGGTCCCTCTGCCTCATCACTAGCTCCTAGCGCTGGTCTCTCCCGACGTCGCTTTATGGCAGGATCATTTCTTTAAGAGCCAAACGGTTTGAATGGCCCCCCCAAACACCAAATTGTTCTCCTTCACCTCCCTCCCAGGACCCCGATGTACGCACTGCATACATTCATCAGTCTCACGGGCGTCACCAGACCCACACACACACACACGCAGAAACACACACACACACACACTCAGAATCATACAGTCATATAGCCGCACACCTCTGCGTCGTTGAATATTCCGAAAGCGATCTGAGTCCGTAAAACCACCGGCGTGATGGAAGCAACGATAAGACTTTATTATTCCCTGGAGGGGATTCAGAAGCAAAAAGAGGTGACCGAGAATCTGACATAAAACACAAATAACTAAAGCACTAAAGTGAAGAGCAGGGATGGATATATATAGTATATATTATATATTATGCATTATACATTATACGTGTGTTTACGTGAAAAAAATTGAATAGAATAAAGATATAGGAGAAACAAAAGGGGTTACCAGAGGAGATACAACACAATTTACAAGAGGAGATACAAGAGATACAAAGACACAAGACACATGAAGACACAAGGAGAAAGAAGAGGAGATACAAGAAGAAGACACAAAGAGATAGAAGGGGGGATACAAGAATAGATACAATAAGAGATATCTTGATGCAATGTGCAGTAGAAAATAAAAGCAATCGCATCTAAACATCTGAGCTAGAAAGTCTCATTCCGTTTCAGCGTATTTAATATTTAAACACATTTATTTTGGTTTAACAAGCACAATCATACTGGATTACCAGAAACAATGTTCTCTTGTACGACTACAACATCCGATATAAATAAAAATAAAATTAACCTAAAAAAATGCGTTCAACATTCACAACACAACCACTTAATTAACCGCAACAAATTGCTAAGGGGTGCAGTTGTGCTAAGCTGCCTTTAGCATCGGCAACGCGTAGCTAAAGCTGTGTGTTTTCGGAAAAAATAAAAGCACCAGTCATGCAAAGCGCCATTAAAGATAACACAACAACAACACAATAACAACACAATCGAGGTCAAGCCTCGCTAATGAATTACCTGCGTAACTTTCCTGCTAACGGTGCACATTCACAGGACTGTAGCGTTAGCGGGATAATCCATTAGCTTCAGAGCGACTCCACCTCACCAATACTAATGCCTCACCAGACCTAGCGTGCTAGCAATGCTAATTAATGAGCGTTTTAGAAGAGCTAATTAATTAGCGAGATACGTTACAAAAGGGGATAGTAGAGGAGATACAAAATGGAAACACAATGAGATATAAGAGGAGATAAAAGAAGAGATACAATAGGGAATACAAGAAGAGATACAAGAGGAGATACAATAGGAGCTACTAGAGGAAATATAAGAGAAGATACAAGAGATTGTATCTCGAATGCTAAGTAATTACAGAAAGCACAATTAAAGCAAGGCAAATTAATTAGCGGAGACGTCGGTAACGAGTCGTGGTTTCTATCTTCAGGAAAGTGTTTTTTAAGAAGTATAATATATAGTTGTGAGTGAATAATGATAATATTGAGGATCAATATTTGAGTATGCTTGAAATAATGATGAAAACAAGGGGTGCAGCAGCTTGGTAATAAGAATAATAAAATCCCGAGTCATAATCACAAGTTAATTAACATTTATTTCATAACTTTAATGTTTCGGCTTTTCGCACTCGTTATCTTCTCATTATGGAAAGCTTAGCACGGGCAGCCCAATAATCTTAGAAAATAAGTAAGAGAAAATCTCGTTAGTGAGGAAATACTTGTCACTCCAGAGAGACAACAGTAAACCAAATATCAGCAACTTCCGCAAGAGACTCATACTCACCGTTTCAGTTACTACTTATTGTATGTTTGTACATCCTGGCACTTAATGTACACACTTATTGTGTGTTTGTAAGTCCTGGCACTTTAAAACAGTACTTGGCATGGTGTAGTATCTTACCCTAGCTATCATGGTTGTATACGGGGAATGGGTTAACCGAGTGAATGTTAGTGCTTGGCACTTGGTTCTATTAACATCCTTACTTTACCGACGATATAGCGATATATTGTTGTTTCTCTTTCTTCCGACAAATGTACTTATTGCAAGACGCTTCTGATGAAACCGTCAGTCTGTCCACTCTGAATGTAAAAAATATCCCAACCGCCATTCTTCCTCATCCTATCAACCCAAGTATGACTTTAAACCCAAAGGTCAGCGTTCCCATTGGCCACTGATATAAACATCATTTGTCGCCGTCTAACAATCAATCATTTCCCTGTTTTCCTTTCCAATCGATCACATCCGTCGCCCAGCAGTATTTATTACGCTGAGATACAAGCAAGAGAAACAAGCAGGAGATAAAAGCAGAGATACGCGAGACAATACTAGAGGAGATACATAAGGAGATAAAGGGAGAGATAGTCCATCTCTCTTTCCCTCACTCTCTCTCTCCCCCGCTCCCTCTCTATTTCTTGCTACTTCATTCAAATTAAAAACAATACTAACAACATTGACATAATTTCAGCTAATTTATCTCCCTCTGTCTCCCTCCATCCTTCTCCCTTTCTCTCCCTTTCCCTCTCCCTCTCTCTCCATTCCTCCCCCTTTCTCTCCTTCCCTCTCCTCTCCCTCGCTCTCCCTCTCTCCCTCCCTCTCCCTCTCCCTCTCACAACTATCACCTCAGCTTATTGACAGTGGTTCGAATAACATCATTTTTGTTCATTCATCAAGAGTCTCGACTCTAAAATCTCCCAGCGATCACTGAGCTGTCGATTTCCGTTCATGCTCCGACCAATCAGCAGGATTAACAAACGATCAGATTTACCGATCTGTCACAACTCCCTTCCGATATTGTGTTTAGCAATTAGCATTCATTAATTACGAATAATCCATTAGCACTTGCTTACGAGCAATGTCTCGGTAAACAGATCAAAAAACTAAAACAAAAAATAAAGTGCAATTATATACACAACATATGTATATATTTAAAGGTCCCATGACATGAAAATCTCAATTTATGAGGTTTTCTAACATAAATATGAGTTCCCCTAGCCTGCCTATGGTCCCCCAGTGGCTAAAACTTGCGTTTGGTATAAAACGAGCACTAGCTGTTCTGCTCGCCTTTGAAAAAACGGGGTCTCAAGCGCGCTGATTTGGAATGTCTGTATTCATGACGTCATCAGGAATCTCAGCTCCTCCCCTTACTCTGCCTGGCCCGCCCAGAGACGTTGGCCCGCCAATGAGACAATAATGAGCTAGAGACCGTAAGATCGCCACGCTGTCTTTGCCTGGAGTGTAGAGATATCATGGCTCCCAAACAAATGAATGGCAGGTGCTCAGTGTTCGGATGTCAAAGTGACAAACTAAGTACATTTGCAGCTCCTTCATCCGAGTCTCTGAGGAACCAGTGGGTTCATTTTGTTTTCGCTGGAAATGCGCCGATACGAATTCCGAAATGTGTGTTTGTGTGCGCCAAACATTTCACCGACGACTGCTTCATCAACTTCGGACAATACAAAAGCTGGGATTTGCTGAAACTTCTGAAAATGAAGCCTGGATCAGTACCAACTCTCCTTGCCTCAGCTACAAACCGCGGACAAGTAAGTAAACTAACGCTGTATCATGTCCTGGCTTTACTGTGTATGATTACCTTGCTTGTTCCCCTTAGAATGTGGCTCTAGCTAATGCTCACCGTACTACAAACTAATACAGCTGTCTTTTAACAGCTAAGTGTCGCAGTAGTTCTAGCGTGAGACACAGGGCCTGATTCCCAAGTTAGCCTTGGTGTTCTATATCATTGGAGACAGTTTTCAACACATTTCATTCAGTCCTTCTAGTTCGCTCGTGCTAGGCTACCGCATGGCAACAGGCAATGCTAGCCTGCTAATAAAACAGTCTTTCCCACTCCACAGGTAACACCCGAGGTAAATCAATTATAACGCCAGACTATAGATGTAAATGTCTGTGTTGAATAAAGTTATAAATAAAAGTAACCTTCCATCGCATGAATCATCGCATTTTGGGGGACTATTTGCTCGGCAATGGAGCTGGTAACCTAGGTAATCAGCAATGCAATGCAAGGTTTGGTATTTTCATAAAATACATAGGCCCCACTCATGTCTTCTCCCCTTCACGCCAGTTTCAAATCAATGGGGTGTTAGCAGGTTAATAAATTGAGTACTAATTGGATCTTGTTTCCTCTACACAGGCCAGCACATCGACTGTTTACATTCAGCTGCCTCTCTCAAGGGATGTTGCATGCCAGACGGACCACAGCACACAGCTATCCTGTAGGACTTTGCAGACCCACATTAAAAGTGAAGGTATCTACTTTCCACCTTGAGTACATTTACTTTTGATGTAGTTACTAGTGTTCTTTATTCTGGCATTTGTCTTTGCTTGCATTATGTGTTTTTTCATTTGACTTGCCTTAGTAAAATTCATTGTTTGCACAGGTGTCCAGGCAACTGTGTTCTGCAAGGATTTCGGTGTTGGCACATCGAATGCAGACCCTTTGTGCCTGTCATCGACACCAATAAGAGACCATCCAAAAGACCTCGGGTAGACCTTGAGGAAGAGCTGGAGGACAATCCATTGGAGGGCAGCTCTTTATTGGAAGCTTCTAAGGGACCGGATTCCACTTATGATCCTTCTGACTCCATCACAGCATTGTTAGACTCTACACTAAAGTCGTAAGTTACTGAGTGTGAAGATATATGTGTTGGCTCTTGAGAACTTTCATAATTTCTATAAATTGTATGGCATTCTAAACATAAAGTATTAATCTCGGTGAGGCTGTTGTAGTTTATAGCATTATCTTGAGGATTTTGTGCATGCAAATAATTAAACTAGCTTAAAACAGGGTGATGGTTTAAGGTACAGTCAAGATGAAAGCTCAATCAGTTTAACACAAAGCGTTTCCCTTTGTTTGTGGTTTGATATAGAGAAGATTCATCCACTGCAACACCCAACGGCAAGAAATACATGGTGTACGAGAGCTGCATCATGGAGTTGTTTAATGCATGTCCAGTCTGCACGAGGGCATGTAAAGTTACAACCCGAAGGCTGGGGACATTCCTGTCTGTGAAGCAGCAGTGCCCCCATTGCACATTCCGGAAAGACGCTGGAATAGCCAGCCTATCCTTGGGAGCACAACGCAAGGACCCACAGAAGCTGGAATCTCGACCCGGATACGGCGTCCCAGGTGGCACCAGCTCACAAAGGAACGATAGGAGAGATACCTGTAGCGACTGAACAATTGATTCAGAGACTAAGTCTTGCAGAGATTTATCATTGCTTTGTGTTATGAAAATAAATATTACTATGCTCCTATGGCTGGTTTGTTCTATAACTATTTAAGTTGGTTTTTTTAGCTCGGATATAAATACATCTTCACAAATTAGGCACAAGATTGAGAACAACTTCATTTATTTTATAAATTCTGTAACAATGCACAACTTGTGTATTCTTCTCAAATTTAGAGGACCATAGTCTGCTCTATATATTTGGCTGGCATTCTGAATAGAGTAAACATTTAGGCAGACAGGCTCCAATCCAGGATGGTCAACCATACACGTCAGCTGTTGTTCGACCTCCCGTAGTCTTAAGTAACCTAATTAAAATTTGAATTTATTTTTAAGCATAATTATTGTCAAATGAAGAGACGAAGTAAGTTTCCAATTTATTGGAGAGTGCTACCTGCGGTATCTCCATGCAGCAAATAATTCTCCGCTTCTGTGGGCATGGTCGCACATTTTCCACAACGGCACCTATCCATAAAATAAAGCTAGATGTAATAATGGCAGAGGTCTGACTATAGTGGCTCTGGTTAGTGTCTATAGCTATACATATGACAGTGGACAAGCTGATGTTAGACGTAAATCTTCACGAGTAAATCATGGGTTATGTGTAATGACTTCAATATAGGTTGAAATTAACCCATTAAATGAGCCAGTGACTTCTCTAAACTACAAAGATGACTGATATAGATGCTAATATAACGTAACGATAGCAAATCAGCAACTTTGAAAGCCAACAACGTAGGCTAGCGTTGGCACATGATAATAACTAACCGCATACATAAACAAACCAACTAAAGTACCGTATCCAGACACAATATTTTAAATTACCATTCAGAGACGTCCTGCTGTAGCCGCTGAGTACCAACTTCTTCAGGTGCTTCGTAATCCGGATCAGATTCTGGGTCAAACTGAAAGGCTTGAACGACTGGGTTTCTACGAGCCATTGCGATACAACCACCGGAAACAGAGCACACGTGGCTGCAAGCTGCTCAGGGCCACACCCCCACCCTGCTCAGGGCCACACCCCTACACCCCTACCCTGCTCAGGGCCACACCCCCACCCTCCTCCTTGACACGCCCACCGAAACAGCGCATTTGGGGGAACCTCAATGTGCGACTGGCTCGGAGTGGCTGTAACTCTGCACCACGGCTGAATTTCGGGAACGTCTTTGAATACTGTGTTAGTTGCCCACTAATACCTATATTAAAGAATACATAAAATAGCATGTCATGGGACCTTTAACACATTTATTTGCGTATTGCCAACGAAATTGTGAAAAACCTGCACCACGTTAAGACCACCAGGGCTGTTGACTTTGCCTTTCAAAAGAGAGAGAGGATGAGAGAGAGAGAGAGAGAGAGAGAGAGAGAGAGAGAGAGAGAGAGAGAGAGAGAGACAGAGAGACAGACAGACAGACAGACAGACAGACAGACAGACAGACAGACAGACAGACAGACAGACAAAGAGAGACAAAGAGAGAGAACGAGTCCAGCTCACGATCCACACATTATGGGATGTATCGAGCAGCTCTTATGTTGGATTAGAGCCTCTATGCTCACAATGAACAAAGTAAAGCCCTTTTGTGATGGTGTGGCACAAGGCCGGTCTGCACGAGGTAGATAGACGCACACAACACACAACACACAGCGCCTCAGCTCACACAATGGCAGCACAACCGCAGATTCAACGCTCGAGGAGGGACACAGCATCCCTCCCTATCTCTCTGTCTCTCTGTCTCTCTCTCTCTCTCTCTCTCTCTCTCTCTCTCTCTCTCTCTCTCTCTCTCTCTCTCTCTCTCTCTCTCTCTCTCTCTCTCTCTCTCTCTCTCTCTCTCTCTCTCTCCCCCCCCCCCCCACCCCCATCGGAAGGAATGAGCTTGCGAAGCGCGTGTGAGAGCGAAATTGTATGATTTTTCATTACCTTTTTCTTAGTTTCTTTTTGTAATTGGGTTTAATATAGCTAGGTGAAGGTGGTGTAAAGGTTTTTTTGTGAGGTTTTGTATTATTTGGGGTGTGTTTCTGCGATCGACCAGCGGTCGTTTGGCGATCTGAGCCGAATGCACGGCTTCAAGATCTCCCCGTCTTTTCTTTGCTCAGTTGAGGACTGCAGTTTGGCAGTATGAGAGGTGGTCGGGTATAGCAGTATTATGTCCGCTGACCGGATGAACGGAGCAGTCACGATTTTTGTTGAAATTGTGTCGCTATAAGGAAGTTGCCGTCGGGTTTCAAGTCTCCCCTGTTAAGACATTTTGTGGGTTACAGACGGCAAATTCATATGATTTTGAATAAGAAAGATGCTGAACTGAATTTAGTTTTCAGTATAAAAGTGAATGATTTTGATTATGCAGTGTTTGTCAACTCTAGCACATGTTTTGGATGCAGAAGGGAGGGGCATCTTGTGAGAACTTGCCCGGAGAAAACCCCTGGAAAATGAGCTGAGCCTGCTGAGGTGACAGCAGGGACCTCAACCAATGTTGAGGTCCCTGCTGTTGGATGGGCACTCTCCCTCTACCTTTTTCATCCCAGAGCATGATGTCATTAGACTGCTACGGCATCAGAACATCAACAAAGCAGCAGGGCCTGATGGTGTGACACCAGCTACACTAAAGAGTTGTGCAGACCAGCTTGCTTCCATACTCACTTACATCTTCAACTGGTCTCTTAACAAAGCAACGGTACCTGGTTGTTTTAAATCAGCTATGATCATTCCAATGCCCAAGAAAAGTAACATAACCTGTCTTAATAATTATAGGCCTGTTGCACTTACTTCTGTTGTTATGAAGGTACTTGAGCGCCTAGTCTGTAGGTACTTGACATACATCACGCTAGAGCCTCACCAATTTGCCTACAGGGCTAATAGGGGAGTGGACGATGCAGTTTCACTTTGAACACATTTCATTCTGCAACATCTGAACACTAAATCCACCTATGTCCATGTACTGTTCATTGATTTTAGCTCAGCTTTTAATACCATCATTCCTGTCAAACTGTACAACTTTCTCCTGGCCGCAGGAGTTAATGCTCTACTTAGTCTGTGGATCTTAAACTTCCTGTCGTTAAAATCCAGAATAATGTGTCATCACCAAGGGTTCTGAACACTGGCGCCTCACAAGGGTGTGTCTTGTCACCTCTACTATTTTCTCTTTACACTAACAATTGTACATCAAATTCTACATCTGTCAAAATGCTAAAGTTTGCAGATGACACCACTGTCATAGGCCTCATATCTGATGGGGAGGAATCTACCTACCGGAGTGAGGTTGAACAGCTGGTGCAGTGATGTGAAGACAATAACCTAATCCTAAATACAACCAAAACCAAAGAACTCATAGTTGACTATAGGAAAAAGGCAAGCCAGCACCTTCCCATCTCCATTAATGGCCAAGTTGTGGAGTGGGTCTCCTTCCGTTTCTTAGGCACCACTATCCACCAGTCCCTATCATGGAACCCGAACATCAGTCTTATTATTTCCAAAGCCCATCAGAGATTATATTTCCTCCGTCAGCTAAAATCATTGGCTGTAGTCTGCCTACCATAGGCTCGCACTATGACACCAGAATTTCCAAGAAATCTAGAAGGATCATCTCTGATCCCTCTCATCCAGCACACCACTTATTCACACTCTTACCATCAGGGAGAAGGTACAGAAGCATCACAAGTAAAACATCAAGCTTTAGGGATAGTACCTATCTACAAGCTATACGCTACTTGAACAAATACTAAGCACTTTACGGTCTTTATAGTCTACCTCACTTTGCTGTTTTTGCACTGCTGTACTGTACTTTACTGCTGCAATTCTGCATCAGTACAGCTGCTAACTGTTATTACACAGCGACTGTTAACAGTCTTCCTCATTCATGCACATCTACATGGTGTCAGAAGTGAACCGAATCTAATCTAAGATGGCAGAAGGACTCCGCCGGGTCGACCCACTTGTCTTTAACGAGGACATCGCTCACAACTGGGAGAAGTTCAAGCGGGAATGGCACGTCTATAGCATCAACGGCTAGTACGAAAGTAAAAGCCCACACGTTTCTCAACCTTGCAGGTCCGGAGGCCCTGGATATACTCAACGTCTGATTTTGCAGCCAGCACAGATCACGAGGCCCCTGCCGTGCTGGTAAGGAAATTTGAAGAACTATGCCTGCCAGTAAAGAACGGAATTATGGACAGACATGCATTCAACACAACTGACAAGAAACGGCACGTGTCAATCCAGTCATATGTTTCCACGTTGAAAGTAATGGCCAAGAAATGTGACCTCTACATGACACTACATGATGAACTGATAGAGACGGTTTGGTCTGTGGTATTCACAGTGACACTGTCCATGCACACCTTTTGAAGGAGAAAAAACTGACACTAAATTCGGCCCTTGAGAACTGCATGCTACATGAACAATCTGAGAAGGGTAACAGGGAACTAAAAAAGGAAGCAGAGGTGTGCACAGTGCAATTCAACCCATGCACAAACTGCGGTGGCCAACACGCACCTGACCGAAACAGATGTCCAGCTCTCAACAAGTGCTGCAACACATGTGGAAGAATGAACCACTTCTCTGCAGATCAGGCAAACCGGTTGCCACCAACAGGCCAGGGCAGGTTCCACCCCCCACTGCACGCAGATACACACACGTGAGTGAACTTGACACGCAGCCAATGCAAGAGCCAACTGATGTGTTTTGCTGCAAGACTGTAGAAATGTTTTACTGTGAGAGCATAGACAAGCCAGAGGATGTGCATGAGCAAGATGAAAGGTTTACTGAACTGTCTGCATGCAACACTGGCAGGCAACTGACTGTGAAGATTGATACTGGGGCCAAATGCAACGTCATATCCAGGGCTCTTCTACAGCACATTGATCCTACTGCTCACGTCAAACTCGCAAAAGAGCAAATTTGTATACGGAGGTCATATAATCCCGACTCTTGGTGCGGCAGACATGGCCTTTAGCTGTAGTTGCGATTCCAAGTTGTAGACAGAAACGTCAAACCACTGCTGGGTTTCAGAGATTGCTGGGTGTCCAACTCGGCTATGTGACTTTTGGACCAGAGGTGCATGCCGTCATCCAGCAGGGTGCACCAGGGCCAACAGAGTACAAGGACCTATTCGACACCAGGACCATTAGCAAGATGCCTGTGGTGCATCACATGCACCTGGATGACACAGTGCACCCCACTGTATGCGCTCTAAGACGGGTGCCACTGGCCATGAAGGACAAGATTGTGGAAGAACTGCATAGAATGACCCGACTGGGAGTCATCACACCGGTTCAGGAGCCCACTGAATGGGTTTCAGCCATCGTGGCTGCGAGCAAACAAGATGGTTGCATGAGACTATGCATCGACCCCGTCAACCTCAACAAAGCCCTCCTCAGACCCCACCACCCACTGAAAACGGTGGAAGAGGTGATCGCTGACATGCCTGATGTTCAGCATTCTGGATGCTAACTGTGGCTTCTGGCAGGTGCTGCTCAGCAAAGAGTCCTCAAAACTCACCACCTTCTCCTCCTGTGGGCCGCTATGCTTTCCTACGGATGCCCTATGGCATCCTCACGGGGAGTGAGGTTTTCCAAAGGTGCATTGTTATGCGCAGATCTGCTCCATGTTTTGCAGTGCTCCTGGAGCTCCTCCTTCAGCCCCTCCTTCTCCTCGATACCTGGCACCTGCTGTTGCCTTTAAAGCCTGGGAGGCTTCACTCACTCGGTCTCTAGCCAGGGCCAGCAGCATTGTTCCCATTCACCAGTCTGATTAACATTTGAAACAATAAACCCAGTTTTCTTATATTTAATCCTTGTTTGTCTACTTCATGTTACTTCCCTCGAGCCGGGTCGTAACATATTGGGGGTTCGTCCGGGATAAATCTGGATGAGTAATTTTTTTTCTATTTTTCCCCTAGACAGAGTAACCCGGTATGCTTTGGTGGTGTTTGGCAGTGTGGCTGTGAGCAGCGTCTTTTCATGGTGAGTATGGTGAGTGTTGAATCTGAGTGCTATGTTTTAAGTTGTGAGTGATCTCCCTGGTTAGTTAAGGAGTGTGCCAGCTGGGCAGAGCAATCTGTCCTTCTACCGGTGCACTACTTGTTATTTATTTATTTTATTTATTTATTTATTTTTGATTATTTTTTGTAATCCTGGGTGGAGACGTGTTCTCTGGTGGGGGCGAGCATTTCAGGGCCTTGGTCACATGGCTGAGGTTAACTGAGCTTTGCTTTAAAGAGGCCTCGAGCCTGGCACGCCTCAGAAGAGAGTTAGGGTTAGTTTAAAGTTAGGCAGGTACCAGGGGGCTTGCTGAGATGATCATTTGCACTCGGAGTCTTGCTCACTGTGCTCAGCAGTGATTGATTTGTAAAGTTGTTTGAGTTAGTGATTGCTTTATGGGGACAGTTGTGGTAACGTGTCCAGGGTCCTAGCTTTGTTTTGTACAGCTTGTGGATTTCTCAGGTGTGGTGTGTGTTGTGTAGCTTGACTTTGTGGGCTAGTTCTCCCGGAGGTTGTTGTTGCCTTGATCTTGATTACCAGCCGGGTCCATTTTGGTAATGAGTTTTGTATGGGTAATATTTTGTGCTACTTTGTAGCTAGATGGGAATTACTAGGCCTATCTCGGTGATCATGGTTTTAAGAATCATTTAGTAGAAGGGATTTGTGATAATCTGTAGTGTTGGATGAGGTGTGTACTGGGCGTATTGGTTTAAGTTGAAACCTTGGGTAACAGCGATTGGTATATTTTGTTATGTTTGGTTACTGAAGTTATCTTGTATGGCCGCTATCGATGACTTTATTAGTGCACCCTCGGAGGAGTTGCTTTGTCAGCTCACTTAAGAACAGCTCCTTAGCCTTGCCAGTCATTATGACATTGAGATTGCCAGTGGTGATAAATGTCTTAAAGATAATTTAAGAGAAGCACTTAAGGCTAACCTAGCAGAAGGAGGCGTCCTAAAGACGTCGGCTATACCAGCATATCAGCATCAACTTGTTCTTCCTCAAATGTCAGATGCTGTGCTGGAGTTCAGGTTGAAGGAGTTGGCGTTTCGAGAATTAGAAATAGAGGATAAAGAAAAAGAGCGTATCCTTAAGGAAAGACAAATGCACCTAGAACATGAGCGTTTCCTAAAAGAGCTTGAATTTAAGCAAGCTGCTTTGAGCTTATCCAGTTCTGCCTCGGCTCAGTTTAATGTAGCGAGCAACATCAGACTAGTACCTCCATTTGCTGAGAAAAATGTTGAGAGGTACTTCGCTCATATTGAATGAGTGGCTACTGTTTCAGACTGGCCAAAACATGCCTGGACATCGCTTTTGCAAAGCGTTTTGGTGGGAAAAGCACAAGACGCTTACACTGCTTTAAACATTGAGGATATCAAGGACTATGAAAAAGTTAAAGGCGCTATTCTAAGAATTTATGAGCTCGTTCCTGAGGCGTACCGCCAGCGTGAGTAAGCTGGATGAACAAACTTATGTTGAGTTTGCAAGAGATCAGGAGATCAGTTTTAGTTCTTGGTGCAAGTCACAGAAGGCGGAAACAAAGGAAGATCTTAGACAATTAGTTTTGCTGGAGGAATTTAAAAATTCTCTGCCTACTGCCGTATGTACTTCAATCAATGTAATCTCAACCAGCAAGAAGTGACCACTCTTGATAAGGCTGCTATTCTAGCAGACAAGTTTGTATTGACGATCAAGGTGAGCGTTCTCTCCTGGTGACAAGGTATTGGTGATGCTGCCACTTCCGGGGTCTGCTTTGCAAGCTTGATTTAGCGGTCCATATGTGATTTAGCGTCGGGTGGGTGAGTTGGATTATTTGATAAAGACTCTGAACGAAAGCGTAAAACACGTCTCTGTCATGTTAATCTGTTAAAACAGTTCTGTGAGAGGAGCCAGGCTGGGCTCTCAGGGGTAAAGACGGTTGCTGTTTTGAGCACCTCGATATCTGTGGGTGAAAAGGACATTGATGGTGTTGTTGAACGTGGGGTCTCTCGTGCTAGGGTTCCAAACTCAGAAATTGTAGCCAATTTGGAGGTCCATCTGTCTAATCTCAAGTCATCACATCGGTCCGACGTTATTGAGGTTATTTGTAAATATCCTGCCCTGTTCTCTGATGTGCCTACTTATACCAATGTTCTCCAGCATGACATTGATGTCGGGGATGCTGCTGCACCTATTAGGCAACACCCTTACAGGATAAATCCTGAGAAACGCCAGCTGATGAGTAAAGAAATGGATTACATGTTGCAGCATGGCATTGCAGAACCTAGTGCTAGCCCCTGGAGCTCCCCATGTTTGCTGGTTGATAAGTCAGATCGCACACCTCATTTTGTACTGATCTTCTCAAGGTAAACTGTCACAAAGCCTGATTGCTTTCCTCTTCCCCGTCTAGATGATTGCATTGACAGATTAGGTTCTGCAGCTTTTGTCACTAAGTTAGACCTCCTGAAAGGCTACTGGCAGGTCCCTCTTACTCAGAGAGGTCGTGAAAGCTCTTCCTTTGTGACTCCAGATGATTTCAACTTTAAACTTTTTCTGGGAAAAGTTGCATTGGGTTCCTCAGTGTGTATTATACCTTCCAAAAGAAGAGTGGGGGCAGGGGTTAGTTATCTTGGGGAGCAGTGCGGCGGCATTCAGGCTGCAGTTTATCCAGCGGTACCTCTTGGGGCATGATGATGTCGTCCGGAGACAGGTAACAGGCACAATTTTAAGGAAGATAGCTGGCCTCTTTTTAGACAAATCTTTGTTTTTACTGAATTGTGTTTTTTTTCGTGTGTGTAGTTTGCCTCCTTTTTATCGTGGTGTTTTCAAAGAATGGACTCTTTTTAAATGGGACAGACTGGGGCCCGCTGTGTCTCGGTTCTGGCTCCTGGAGGAGCCCCTGGTGTGTGGGGTTCGGCTGGATGTGCAAGACTGCAGCAGCCCTGGCCTCACCCAGCGCCTGCGCTCCACTGGGGTGGTCAAGCTGAGGCAGGTGGTGGACGTAGCAGGGCCCGGGCTCCACAACACTGAGGCTTTGGCTTCTCTCCTGGGTCTGAGGTCCAGCCGGGACACCAGAGACATCATGTACCAATGGATTAGCAGACTGACCAGTGAGGGGCGAGAGTTGCTGAGGGACTACTTCAGTGGGGCGGATGTACCAGAAGAAGGGGATCCGTTTCCAGAGCTCGGACTGACGGTGGACCAGACCGGACTGGTGAAACCCATGGGCCTTTCCAAGTCTAGGATGGAGTTACAGCTACTTTCAGGGAAAAGTATATACAAGTTCTGTGTGGTGGCTAGACACAAGGAGGAGGACACGGTGTGGAAAGAAAAGGCTGCAGGGCCGTGTGCCTGTATGGAGACTCCTTTACAAGCCTCCCTTAAACAAGAGAACAGGAGACCTGCAGCGGAGGATCCTGCAGCGGGCTCTGGCTGTGAATAGTTTCATTGGAAAAATCCACCCCACGGTGCCCGAGAACTGTCCATTCTGTGACAAAATTGAGGCTCTAGTCCAGTGCTATTTGGACTGTCACAGACTAAGAGTCCTTTTTCATATTTTAAAAACAGTGTTTTTAAATTGTGGAGAGGTTAAGTCAGAGTCTGCTTTTATCTTTGATGCTGGTTACGATAAGGAAAATTCCAAAAAATGGTGATTGTTGAATTTTGTGGTCGGGAAAGACAAAATGGCTGTTTACAAAAGCAGGAAGAACAAGGTAGATAGAGAAGCAGTTCTCGGGCTGGCAGAGATGTTTGGGGTCCTGGTGGAGGACCCCAACACGGAAGTCCCAGCACGGACTTCAGGTACCACTCATTAATGGGCACAATGGAAGAGTTCAGGGACTTATGGTGCTTCACCTCAGCAGTATGCACTGTGCAGGAGGGGTTCATTAAAACTCTGTGTTTTAATGAGTGTCTTTATTTATTAATTATTGCTGTATAATCTAACAGCTTTTTTGTCTGAGTTTAAAAGGTAAATTATTGAAGAAAGAAACTGCGAATAAAGGTTTTCTCTCTCTCTCTCTCTCTCTCTCTCTCTCTCTCTCTCTCTCTCTCTCCTCTCTCTCTCTCCTCTCTCTCTCTCTCTCTCTCTCTCTCTCTCTCTCTCTCTCTCTCTCTCTCTCTCTCTCTCTCTCTCTCTCTCACATTCATACACACATTCACCCATTCACAACAACTCGCTCTCTCTTTGTGTGACCCTGACAACTGTCAAGGCCGTACACTGGAGGTAATTACCCAGAAGGCACCTCTAATCACTGTGTGTGCGCCGAGCGGCAGCTGTCAATCAACGAAGCCCTGTGTCTCTAATTGGCCGTGATTGAGGGTCAGTGTCATGTGACGCATCATGTGACGTAAACACTGCCGTCCTGAGAGAGAGTACGAAGGTGAGGGGAATCAATACCACATAAATACGAGTACTTTGAGTACTGAACTCGTATGTAGTATATGTATATAATTCTGTGTTCCTCAATGCTCGGAAGACAGACTTCCGAGTTGAAAGGCGAAGATCTCCCAGCTTTCTTGCGGCATTTCTCTGAGGCCCGCCCCCTTTTTGTCTTCATCTTTCTAAAATCTAGTAGACCGAGTAGACCGAGAGCAGTGATGCTCTCGGTCTACTCTCACTGATGCTCTCGGTCCACACTCTTCACATTTAATTACAATGCTCCTTTATTCTTCACACTTAATTACATTGCTACTTAATTCCGGTCACCAATGTATACATTGCATGGTCTTGCTGTGTGTGCAATACAATGTAAAGTTGTGTCATTTGTTTTCAGGCTGGTTTGCTAAAAAGTCTAAAGTAGCTAACAATAAACAACGACTAGCCAATTCCATGACACAATCATAAAGAAGAACAGGAATGCTATGAATGCTCTGAGACCGGAAATTACGTCAAAAGTGCAAGTCGGAAGGCTGACGTCCAAGGATTCAGGAACACACCATAAGCACATGAGAGTACTGAACTCCTGTTAGATTTTGTAGTTAATGTACATTAGTGAAGTATATGTATCTTAGTGAAGTATATCTTTATTAGTACATTAAATATTAAACTGCTGTTGAAGTTTATAACCTCCCTAAACTACAACGCCGACACACAAGCTACAAACACGCTACACACTCAGCGAGACACTCCCACACCACACTGACAGCAGGAGCAACATCTCACACACAATAGATTCATGCTGGGCGACAGATCACCTCCGACGCCGACCGAGAGGGACGCCATCACGGTTTCCAAACGAGAGACCACCACCTTGACAAGGCATCCAAAGATCCGGCGTACTTCATGTCTCTGAGGGATCAGCATTCAAGGCGTCCCACAGTCAACACCCTGTGTTCCCGGAACATCAATCAAAGTGAAAGCGGGTTGTTGGCGTCTTATAACATAGCTTTATTAATTGCTGGCCTACAGTTCACTGTAGGTGAGTCTCTGGTAATTCCAGCAATAAAAGAGGCTATCTCCACAGTCATGGAGCGGGATGCTGCGCCAGTCATCAAGGCCATGTCACGTCGCGTCCTGCTACGCGGTCCAATACCACCATTTAGGGACGCTGGTGGGCCTCCTTCTCCCGCACCTGGACGTAATTATCATTTATGATCGTCCCTACATCAGCCGGGAATTTCCTATCAGCCGGCGCCCGTTCGTCGCTATGTCTTCACAGATTCTCCGGTCGTCGAACCCCTGCCTGCCTGACTACCCGCCTGCCGTCGCTCCCTTGCTTGCCTGTCATCGAACCCCTGCCTGTCGGACTCTCCTTCTGGTTCCTGATCCTCGCCTGTCTGACTCTCCTGCCAGTTCCTGATCCCTGCTTGTCTGACTCTCCTTCTGGTTCCTGATCCTTGCCTGTCTGACTCTCCTGCCGGTTCCTGATCCCTGCCTGTCTGACTCTCCTTCTGGTTCCTGATCCCTGCCTGTCTGACTCTCCTTCTGGTTCCTGATCCTCGCCTGTCTGAATCTCCTGCCGGTTCCTGATCCCCGCCTGTCTGACTACCCCGCTGGTTCCTGATCCCTGCTTGTCTGAGTACTCGCCTGTCTATGGAATAAACCCCTTTTCCTTTATTCCATCTCCGTCTCCCTGTGTCCAGCATTTGGGTCCCCTCGTCTGTCCCGTGACAGTACGAACTGGCCAAGATGGACCCAGCTGACGCAGAGCCTTTCCGCCAGGTCTTGTCCCGTCAGGGGGATCTCCTGACGCAGCACGATCGGACTCTGCAGGAGATCACTTCTAGCCTTCAGGATTTAACCATTTCGATTCACTCCCGGCGCCCCGTCTCTCTGACACCACCACTCCCAGCACCTTCATCCTGTGAACCGTTCATTCTGGCCCCGGAATGCTACGAGGGGGACCTGGGAACCTGTCGGTCCTTCCTTCTAAAGTGCTCCCTGGTTTTCGAGCTTCAGCCCCAGACTTACCCCACCGATAAGTCGCGGATCGCTTACCTGATCGGCTCCCTGCGAGGGGAGGCTCTCGCGTGGGCGGCGGCCGTATGGGAACGTGCAACTACTCCGCCTTCACCGAAGAGATGCGGAGGGTTTTTGATCATCCGGTCCGGGGAAGAGAAGCTTCCTAGCGTCTTCTGCGCCTTCGCCAGGGATCCTGCAGTGTCGCTTCCTTCGCGGTGGAGTTCCGCACCCTTGCTGCTAAGAGCGGCTGGAACGAGGAGGCTCTACAGGGGGTTTTCCTGGGCGCACTCTCTGACGAGGTGAAGGACCAGTTGACTTCTCGGGAGGAGGAGGTGGGTCTGGATCAGTTGATCGTTCTCTCCATTAGAATGGACAATCGACTACGGGAGCGCCGCAGAGAGAGAGGCTCACGTTCGGTACCCACACCCTTGTTCGAGTCAGTGGCAACGCCTCGGTCCTCTCCTTCGTTCTCCGCTCCATCTCGCCGTGAGCGGGGGCTCTCTCCTGAGCCCATGCAGATCGGACGTACACATCTTTCCTCTGAGGAGAGGGAACGCCGGATGCGCTCCGGAGCCTGTCTTTACTGTGGCCTGTCAGGCCATCTCCGGTCTGGCTGCCCCACTCTCTCGGGAAAGGATCGGGCTTGCCAGTAACCCGAGGGATCCTGGCGAGCCGCTCCTGTAACCCCTCGGTGTCCCGTCCCCTCCTGGAGGCCATTCTCCTGTGGCAGGATCAGACACTACCGCTCTCTATCCTCCTGGACTCCGGAGCGGACGAGAGTTTTATTGATCGGGAGCTGGTTCTTCGCTTTGGGATTGACACTGTTCCTGGGGATCCTCCTATCGAGACCCAGGCTCTGGACGGGAGGACCCTCTCGCGGGTGGAGCGCCGCACCGTTCCGGTCAGACTGCTTGTTTCGGGGAATCATCATGAGTCCATCTCGCTTCTAGTTATTACCAGTCCCTTCTCTCCGGTGGTTCTGGGTTACCCCTGGCTCAAGACACACAACCCCCAGATGGATTGGGGAACCGGTCGAGTGGTGTCCTGGAGTACACCCTGTCTGTCCCATTGTTTGCGGTCCGCCCAGTCACCTCGGGTGCCGGAGCTCGTGTCTGCCGCCGTCCCTCCTGACCTGTCCTCCGTTCCGGAGGAGTACCACGACCTTTGGGATGTGTTCAGTAAGTCCCACGCTTTGTCCCTGCCCCCCCACCGTCCTTATGACTGCGCCATCGACCTCCTTTCCGGAGCTCCTCTTCCGGGGAGTCATCTATTCAATCTCTCCCGGCCCGAGCGGGAGTCCATGGAGGAGTACATCGGGGAGTCCCTCTCCGCTGGGATCATCTGCCCTTCCTCTTTGCCGGTTTGAGCAGGGTTCTTCTTTGTGGGGAAGGAGGACGGTTCGCTTCGTCCCTGCATTGACTACCGGGGGCTGAACACTATCACCGTGAAGAACAGGTATCCTTTGCCTCTGATTAGTTCTGCCTTCGTTCCCCTCCACAGAGCCGTGGTTTTTTCAAAGCTCGATCTGCGCAACGCATACCACTTAGTCCGCATCCGGGAGGGGGATGAGTGGAAGACCGTGTTCAACACGCCTTTGGGTCATTTCAAATATTTGGTAATGCCTTTTGGACTCACCAACGCCCCCGCTGTCTTCCAGTCTCTGGTAAACGATGTTTAACATGTTGAACCGCTCTGTATTCATTTATATTGATGACATTCTGATCTTCTCTAGATCCGTGGAGGAGCACAGGGTTCACGTCCGGCAGGTGCTTCAGCGGTTGCTGGAGAATCGTCTGTACGTCATGGCGGAGAAGTGCGACTTCCACGTCTCATCCGTCTCATTCCTGGGCTACATCATCAGTCAGGGCCAGATCAGGATGTATCCTTCCAAGGTTTCAGCGGTGGCCGAGTGGACCTCCTCTCCGACCCGCAAGAGGCTGCAGCAGTTCCTGGGCTTTGCAAAATTTTATAGACGGTTCATTCGTGGCTACAGTCAGGTCGCGGCACCTCTCACAGCGCTGACCTCTACCAAGAGCCCATTCTCATGGACGCCTGAGGGGGAGGCCGCATTCCGGGGACAGGCCATCCCGCTCAGCAATGATACTGTGGCCCGACGCATACGGGAGATGTCGCTAATGACACTGAGGAGCAGCTGTGTGCCACCTTACGTGGGTTTTCCTTCAGCATCCAGCTTGATGAGACAACAACTACCGACAACAATGCCCTATTAATGGGATATGTTAGGTATTTGTCTGGGGGGGATCTCAAGGAGGACTTCTTGTTTGGGAAGTATCTCACCACCGACACACGAGGGCAGACCACTTCATCGCCCTGACTGAGTTCCAGCAGGAGAAGGCCATCCCGGTGACGAAAATCATCGCCTGTGCCGCGGAAGGAGCGCCGGCTATGGTCGGGAGATACCGCGGATTTGCGACGCTCCTGAAGAAAGAGGTCCCACATGTTCTTACCATGCACTGTGTACTGCACCGTCACAACTTGGTGGCAAAAACCACCTTTGACTTACCCTTCATCGGTCCCTTGATGTAGCGGTCTAATCCATCAATAAAATAAAAGCCCATGCTCTTAATGACCGGCTCCTTTAGGCAGCTTTGTGGAGAAAATGAGAGGAGTCTTTTCAGCGCGCCTGCTATTCATCACGGAGGTGCGCTGGCTCTCCAAGGGGAACTGCTTGGCCAGGCTGTGTGAGCTGTTCGACTCGGTCCTCGAATTCCTGAAGATGGCCGATGCGACTCTGAAAGATCATCTATGGTCCTGCCGCCATGATGTCTTTTATCTTTCGGACTTCTTTGGGAAGGATGAACGAGGTGTTTTTGGGATTAAAGTGGAAATGAAGCAAAAAAATAAAACATGTCTATAGCACTAGTTAAATATTTAAATATACCATAAATACAAAATCAATTCGGAAATATGACCCGTTATCCAGAATAAAGCACAAACAAGTTGGGCATTAATTATAACGTTTTCAGGCATGTGCGCCGCATCTCTGTTTACAGAATACGATGACGTACGAGAATGGTTTGGTAATATTCTACATAGCGGCTCACAGCCTCACAGGTAGTCTTACTGCTCAACAAAATGGATATTGACGAATGGATAGACCCACCAATGACGGCAGCCATCCAATTGCCTATGCTTTTGAGCCATAAGAGCATGGGAGTTTAGTGCCCCAAACAGAGCCTGAATTGAGAGAAATAGATGAATGGCGAGAGAACATATCGAGCGCACAGGAAACAATCTGTGGTGCTTATGTGGGGGTTTGTGTCCCTATGTCCAGTGACATGGAGAGTGTTCTGCTGCCCATGAAATGAACCTGGGAACATCTTCATCAATGATAACAGATTATACGTCCAATCCGACGTGCCAAATGCGTCCATTAGAGCGAGACGTGTTAGAGGTGCAATGCTGTGTGAGGTATCTGACAGTTTTGCCGACTCCAGTTTGCCGAATGCGCATGTGAATGGGTGTATCACATAGCCGTAGTCGGCAACACGAAAAACCCACATGCCGACAATAAATAAATATGGAAAATCTTAACTGTAATAAATTGTTTATATTGTCTAAGATACCTTGGTGTTTTCTAATGTATTTCATACGCAATAAACACTGTTGGTCCTATCCATTATAAAATACGAGTAAATAGTTGTCAAGCAAGTGTAATATTAATCTTAACCAATGGTAAGTGGTAGAGAAAACAATCCATGTTACCCTTATAACTATCTGTAGTCACCCTCCCAGATAAGCGCGACTTCCACGTTTTGATTTTGGGGGAAATACATCTGAAGAAGCCGCGATCCATGATGCGCTTCGCGCTAATGCAAAAAGAAACGACATTCTTATTGTAACTAGTTTATTAATTGTCGGCAATGTGGGTTTTTCGTGTCGACTAGGCTATGGTATACACCATTCACATACAGGTGCGAACTGGGATTCGGCAAACAGTGGCAGACTGGCGTCGGCAAACTGGGTTTTCGGCACACTGCCAGAACCGTCGTGGGACATCCGAGCCGAC